>CAAKHC010016147.1:0-65613 GCA_901007825.1 Macroramphosus scolopax | reverse complement strand
CCCACTTGTTCTCACACATGCGTACATATACACGCTGACAGTAATCTGACTCCCAACTAACCTGGAATATATCTCCTCATCTCCTCAAATGTCTTCTTGGCTCTACTCTGCTTGTCCTGGGCGGAGCGGGGCAGACTGCTCTCACAGAAAACAGTGTCTAGAGGAGGGAAGGAACATGATCATTATCTGGATGTTTAAAGGAAAAGGTTGACATTTAATGTGTGAGTGAGTTAGGTTTAGAGTTAAAAAGAGTCCAAATGTCCTGTCTCAGGTGTTTAATAGCCACATGAAATATGTACTAAATTTCGGATGATGTACTGATATACAAAAATCTAGCATCGGTTGGGATTAACTCTCAATATCAGCTCTTATTCTGACATATGTTAGGAATGTTAGCATGTCATTCATTGCAATTGCAGTTCACCTCTGAGCAGGGTGATGAGGGAGACGAGCCGGTGCTCCTGCACAACCTGGTTGAGCTTGAACTGGAGGTAGTGATCTGTGTAGGCCTCCAGTGTTTTCTTGAACAGGATCCTTCCACCCATCAGCAGGTGGTGTAGCCAGTCAGGGATGTGAAACACAACTCGGGCTGACAACCATAAAGACGGAGGAATAATGGACTTGAGCCCAGGGGTATAATCTTCTATGTTACAATTCATGAGGGGAAAAGCAATTTCCCACCTTTGGTACAAATTCTGTATTAATGCTGCGCTTGTTATAACAAAGTCTGAATTATATTCAAAATGAGTAACTTCATATAAAAGTACAACAACACCTTTCAAATCACTGTGTTGTGACGGCGTCTCTCTGCATCTCCAGTATATTAAATGTCTATTTGTTAGATATTCTTAATTAACAAAGGCACTAATTCATTACTTAATTGTGATAAATATTAAGGATAACAGTAAACAGTCTCCGAGAGTTCTTACTTACCCAAATACATCAAGTAGTCGTACACCCCTTCGACAGTGATCATTTCCAGGAAGTAGTTCTGATTGTGTCTCTTCTCTGCCGTCTCTGACCGGTTCGCATTGTTTTTGAAGAGGTCATTGAAGAGCTGGGAGAGAGGGAGTTACATCATCAGCTTTATTATTACAACCCATTCAGGACCTAAAGACTCTTCTGTTTCAAGAATCCTTTCTGTTCTGTACGAATCTAACAATAAACAAAGTCACCACTGGCAGCAAAGTTGACTTTTAATTGCTTCTTAATGGTCCAATTTAACTTCAACTTCACTTTTATTTGATGACAGTTAAATCCAAAAACACAAAAACTTCTATTTAAAACATCCAACTTCCAGTTTCGATTAGATTGGAGGGTGTTTTGGAGAGAAATGTCTCTGGCAACACTTCAATGTAAATAGCTGTTCAAACTGATAGGAAAGAATCCATCTGCAAACAAAGGCCTTTTCCTGAGGCCTGTGTGTCCTGAGAGAAAGTTACACAAGCATGTTGAGGATTACAAGATCGAGAGAAAAGATTCACAACCTTTTTGTCATTTTCCGATGTGGGGCTCAGGATGGTGAGCTCGGGGCGGCTGGGTTTGGGTTTGGGAGACTCACAGGAGTTGAAGAAGGATTGAATGAAGGGCTCAAGATGCTGCCCTTTCTGACGTAGACAAAGCACAGCAGACAATCTGTTACGACGACGACAGTTCTCTTACGTATAGATGTACATTTTATACATATACAGTGTTTATATATATTTATAAAACATGTGATGGATCAGGATCTAGTGGCAGTTCTCTTGCAGAAACTTGGGACTGTGTAGTCCCACCTCCAACTCCATTTCTACAGCACAGCATCTCTCATCTCTCCCTCCCAGTCAGTCAACCCCTCCCCTGCTATAGGCCATGTGGGGACACTCACACACAAGAGCGCACACCGGCTGCATTTTATTATGAGAATGTGAAGATATTTTTCGGTTCCGCTGTGAAAGTACGGCAGGACGATTTGATGAATTGACGGGACACCCTGACACGTGTATTTTCATGATACCTCATCATTGAGGAAAACAGGAGACTTTCTTCCTTCTACAAGACATGAGAAAGAGCGAGAGGAAGCCGTGGGCTTGTTGAGGTGAATGTGAACCCGAGCATGGTGAGACAGTGTGCGGGGGCCAATCCTTTTCTGAGGTTGGTGATTTGCTAAGTACTTGAAAAGGGCTGTTTCATTTGTGTGAGTGCTTCCCATTGGATGAACAAAACAGGGGGTCCTGGTTTCGATTGATTCATTCAGTTGGCGCGACCCGCTTCTGATTTCCTGCGCGTTCCCTCGCAGCTGACGAGACCTCAACCAAACTGACAAATGAACGGATGCTTCCGGAAGTGATTTGACGGATACACAGGTGACTGTTTATATCTGCAGAACTGGAGCGATATGGAGACCACCATGCAGAGTCCCAGACCACACACACACACACACACACACACACACACACACACACAAACTAATGCATCACTTACCTCTTTTATCAGTTTGCTGGGGACAGACTTAATGATTTTCCCTGTAAAAAAAAAAAAAACATTATCTCATTGATATACGAGTGTGTCATACATTTCCCCTCTCCGAGACACACATATCTTTTCACAGCAACCTCAGGTCAGGCCGAAGGAATAAATTCAGTGTTTGACACATCCACAGACATCATCCATCTCATCGGTCTTTGTCACATTTCTGTACATCCTGTTCAGACTCGGCCTCTCACTGTACCGAGATTCACGTCCGGCAACATCTTGTCAAGGAACTGCGACTCCATGCTATGAGGAGACAGGAAATCGGCCAGAAGTTGACTGTTGCTCAGCTCCGGGTGCTGCAGGAGTTTCTGCAAATAAAACATATAAATACACCGCGTCAATTTGAGGATGAAAACAGTGGCTTTATATATTCTCAACATGAGAGGAAGAGTGGAGTTAAAGCAGATACAGTTTATCGCTGACTCACATATGAAATTGTTTTACTATTTTTTCTATATAAAAAAAGGACCACACCTGTGGTTCTGTGTCTTTTTCCGCCCGTTAACCAGCAGGATTAAATCACTGCTGACCATTATACACATTATCAATCATATCAAACCTTCAGTTCTGCATGTAATTTATGCTTCCCAATAACTCCCTTGCTGTGAAAACTCCAGATGCAGAAGATGAAACTTATTGTGGTGTATTTCCATTTTCTTATATAACGAGGCAATTTTTGTTCCAACTTCAGGGGACCATTACATGTTTTTCTTTGTTGTGCGTTCAAGGCCACACCAGTTCCAGCACATCTGGAGGTTGTGAGAAAAGCTCTATGAGTGTGTGAGGATGGGAATTAGGTAATGGAAGGGAAAACACCAGCAGATCACATTGAAGCAGCAGTCGCCCTCGTGACAGTCATGTGAGATGGAGAGATAATTCCAATTCAAACCTCTTCATGGTGCTAACATACAGCACAAAATGAACCCTTTAACAGGGTCATTTACTGGACCCAGACAGCTGTAACAAGCCAAAAGACAAAGACTGAAACGATTTGTCAGGAGCAGAGTTTCGAGTTCGAGCACGTCTGTGTGTGGCCTGAGAAAAAGAAACGTTTAAAGAGATCACAGAACTGCACTAATCCTTTCGTAGAACGAGTGATTTCTGACATCATGTAGAGTGAAACGGCCGCAGGGCTGGCACGTGTTCCTCACAGATTTTGAGGTGAAATAACTTCTGGGCTTATTTCTACCTTAGACTTGTTTCCCATGTCTATAAGTCGGTGTTTGGTGGGAAATTGGCACATGATCAGAATCCGATTCCTTCATTTGCGTGACAAAAACAACTCTCCTCACAGAGACATCTGATGAGTCTGGCTCAATTCCAAACCTGTCAATGTATATTTGATGTACCTGCGGTATGATCGTGACCTAAGATGTCTTATCTAATTATAAAAAGTCACCTGAAGATACTCCTGGAACTCCTCCCGCTTGGATGTGAGTAACTCGTAGTTCTTGGGACCAATGATTCTCTTGGAAGGCAACTGTGCATCTGGAAACGATCCTACAGAGGGTGGAAGATTTCATAGTCATAAACGCTGAGAAAAAGAATTGACCAAAAGAAAAGCTTCCTTTTACTTTAACCGCTGGAACCCCAAACCCTGCAGTGGGTTTGAAAGGCACGTCGTCTTTCAAAGATAAATCCACAAAACGACCGTTTATCACAGACATTTTATCACTTCAGCATGTGCACCACTTTCCCCCCACAACTGTTAACACTTATGGGTACTTGAAAAACGTATATAAATTTATTCCATTTTGTTTTCAATTAACAAAATCAAACTGAATTATAAAAGGAAACTCAACTCTCTTTTTATGGTTATGTGGTTAAAACTGTTTTTCGAGTCCCCGCTACTTCTTGTTATGATTGTGCTGTTTCCATAGAGGTGCAGGACTTCATACTGCAGTGAAATATGAGACAACAGTCCGTAAAAACGGGAGCCAAAAATACACTGAAACCCCTGAACAGTTGTGTGGTTTCAAAATACGAGTCCCTACATAAGGAAACTTAGCACTTGACTCCAAACAAAATAAGGTTAATGTGTGAAGCAATTGTAGAGGGAAATTCCTTTCGTATGACAAGAAATGAAACCAGAGCAGCGAAGAGGCTCTGTGACCTACCGTGGAACTCAGTGAGCTTCGACTCGAGGACGTAGAACTCCAGATATCTCCTGTACACGGACCAATGCTCAGTCGCATGTCCCACTGCAGCCAAACACAAAAGTGAGTAATAACATGGTATGAAATGACAATGTGTTATCTCAGTGGCACAGACTATCATGGGATTCTGCAGTCTACTTCGGCTTTATAGAAAGTTTCAGCTCAATATTGCTGTTTTGGTTCACTCTCACCACTTTCAGGGTTATTTTTTGGTAGAAACCCCGTTGTACAGTCCTTTTTTATTTCCCTCATGAGTGGATGGAGACCAACGGCCGAGCTCAAGGAGAGTGAATATTGGACTTACATTCAACAGGGGGGCAGAAACCAAACTCCAAATGACTGATAATGTTGCTCTGTAGCTGTTGCTGTAGCTGGGTCTCCTTAATACAAGTCAGCGTGCCATCAGAATTATGTTTCAGCTGCAAGCTGCTGTTTTAAGGTTAAATAGTTAAATGATGCTGTGTTAAGTCTTCATATTAGGAATTCATCCAATTTAACTTCTCTGCTCTGATTCAGATCACAAAGATAACATCGAAAATGCATGCTGACCTCAGCTATTTCCTTTTCACAGCCTTTCCTGCTGTCAAGGAAGCAATTTCTAAGGGCGTATTTAGATTTCTGTCAAGAAAAAGTAAATGAGTGGAGTATCGGTGATTGGCAACAGCCTGCTGCTGTCTGTCAAAGCCCTACAGCATTTGTTTAATGTTATAGAAAATGCTTGAGTTTTTCGGGGCTATAAAATCCTCCCTCTGAATGCACAACTGTCTTTCAGATATGGGCGAACCAGCTAACGGGTGACTCAGCCTCACCTGCCTTACGGTCATTGCGCTCCACATCGATACAGAACACAGGAATCCTCTCCCTCTTCACGTCGTCGTCATAAAAATCAATGTAAGGGATGGTGATGTTCCAGGCTGAGAGGTTTCGGGGAGTGCTGGGGGTGGAGGCTGCCTCCATCGGGGAGTCATCCTCCAGCACCATCATGGCTTCCTCCACCTTGAATGCAAGGAAGTGAGAAAGGTTAAGGTCACGTACAGCAAGAGTCCTCAGAGACAACGGGTTCATGCACAAAACACAGCAGGTAAACATGGGGGAAGAAAATAATTACAAGCAGCAAGAAAGCTGGCTTATACTCTGTCCCTTTGCTCTTTGAGGTGAACTGAAGTTCTGTTTGTTGAATCAACTCACACACGGAGTCAACAATCTCTTCGCTTTGCAATTGTTGAACATACAGTGAGCATTTATCACTTTTACTTTGAAGGGAAAAGAAAGTAGGTGTTAATAAAAGCTGAGACTCAATGCAATTGGGAGCACTGGATGTCCTGTGACGATAAGTAAAAAGTTGATTGAAAGCAGCAGTGTTTCAGAAACTAGAAGACCCACTGGGGAGTCGTTTCCCGTCTGTTCAGAGGGGCTTCAACACTCACTCCCCCTTCAGGAGACTAACGAGAGGTCCTGAGCCTTTTCACTCATACGGGAAGATTATGACGGATTGTTTTGCCCAGAAGTCAACCAAGTAAGCACATATATTCCAAACATTCAATAACTCAAATGGCATTTTTCAGAGAGCCAAATCAGGAGGAAATAGACTTCTATTTTCTCAGCAACACTCTCTCGAGATATCAGGCGGCAAATCTCTTCTCTCGTGGTGCTGAGCCGTCGGCCCGTGTTCACTGCAGTGCTGCTGACATTGTTTACCAACCGGATAAACATAAATTGAATGGGATTTATATGCTTTCATTCATCCACACGACTTTCATAAAACTTCCAAATGAGTGGGCGAGGTGTCGGGCGGCCACGCCCACTTAGGAGACGAGTCCCTTTTGTGTGATGAGTACTTATGAGATGCAGTTTTTGCTCTATCGGTGCAGCACTTCATTTATAAATGTCAAACTTCTTGCAGAGATTTTAGGGTCCCTACAGAAAACCAGTCATTACATCTGCTGAGTTTCCTAAACCACAATACCTGTAAAATAATTCAAAACATTTGAGCATCCCCGATCAAGAGAAAGGCAGAAGTCATGTGGTCAGAAGTCTAATAGAAAAACAAACTCTTGGTGTTGTTTTCACTGATAAACACTCGTCAGTCACTTGAAAACTTTCTGTCAGTTCAGTATACAAACTCACACATTGCTCAAGTCAGAGCCCTTTTCTGCTGAGTAAACACTTTCAATATAGACTGGACACAAACTAGAACACTGAACAAGCACCTTGTATATATATATGATGCTTTATAGACAATGTGTAGAAAATGTTTTCATTCATCTGGTCAACAACATTGATTGTTGTCCCCAATCAGTTGGTTGTGCTGGAAAATCTCTGAAAAAGTAAATAGTTTTGGAAGGCCAGCCAAGGGTGAATCAATACTGTAACTTCTGATGTAATCCAAACAGAAAGCTCTGGTTAACTCATGGGAGGCAGATGGGGGGAACTTAGTGTCTGTTCTTCCCTGACTCACCAACGCCCTCATGTGGTGACGACCGAGTCCACGGGAATACCGTAGTCTAACTTCCTTTAAGGAGTTACTTTTCATTTTTCTCCTTTTGAAGTAACGAGTTCACGATTTCTTTTTAAAAAAAGGAAAAAATGAAGTTGTTTGGTTTAAGACTTCACATTCTAATAAGCGTCCACATCTGTAAGTCAGACGGACACACAGGGGACTGAAAGCGTTGAAGCTTTCACTAATCTGAAAATGAGTGTTTTGATAATTATAGATTAGCCTCACCATGTCATCCTCTCCCTCTACCGGCCCGTAGGAAGGCAGCATGGCTCCTTCCATGGTTGTGCTCTTGAACACCCCTTTGATCTTGCTGCCAATGCGGCTGATCCCGAAGGACTCGCCTCTCTTTGAAGTGTTCCTGCAGGCCAAAGAGGGAGGTTGTTAGACAATGCTTGATGGAGGAGATGCGCATGGCAGCTTAAAGAAATGACAGGGAGGAAACCACAGAGGAGAGCAGGGGGAGGAAGGAACAGTGTACTGCAGCAAAATCATGACTGTACATGAACGGGGGAAAAAGACAAAATGTCAATTCACAGCGATCTCACAATGAAATGCCTTGGTTGGTTACTACAGGGACAAAAGCAAACATAGCACACAGCAGTAAGCAGTGGTTTCATGAACAAACGTCTACTTTGACCTTGTAGAGACAACACACATGTTGTATGATCACCCCCCCGTTACCCAGAGAAGGCACGTCACATCACAGGTGCTCTGTGTGAGTGTCTGTTAGATTAAGTGAAATAAAAATGACACACGGTGATGCACCCAAGAAACTGGACATTGAAAAATCACTGCAAAAACAACCGGAAAAAAACATAGCAAACACACTTGACAAATCAAAACAGGATCTCATGCATCGGTCCCACCATGCAGACAGCTGGCTGGGACTGGGGACACATCGGGGGAAGAGTGGGCGGCATGAAATCACACTGAATGACCTGTGACAGACGGATGGACGCTAACTTACTTGGGTGATGAGTGGCGTTGGGATAGTGAACCGTATGGGAAAGTTGTGGACGTAGACTGGACATGAAGGGAGTGAAAAGATGAAGGCGAAGAGCTGCCAGAGGCCGTGAACAGTGAGGATGGGGACTCGGGGCTCCAGTCCCAGGAACTATAAGCAGAACAGGGTCACGTCCCCATTGACAAAAGGAGGGAGAGGACGGTGGATCATACCAGGGCAGGCAGCAGTATGGTGGTCACAGAATCAGAGTGGACATACTGTCATCGACACAGCCCGGTGGTGAAATACATACATGGAGTAACAGGCAGGGGGCAGAGTGCATGGGGACACTGAACACAGACATGGAAGAAGTTTAGGCTCCTGGTTGGTCTGTGTGTCCTTGTTTGTTTGTTTGTTTAAAGGGAGTGCGAGTGAAATGCATAATTCATGCTGCTTTGAAAACTGCCTTCATAACAAGATTATTTTTTTTCTAATTAGATGGAAAAATGAAACAGCCTCCTTAAAGTTCCACTAATGTCAAATCCTTTTTTTCAAGTGAGAAAACCAAAGTTTGGAAAAAAAAATCTTTATAAAATAAATACATGCAAAACTCACAGATTCAGTAGCATACGTATTAGTTAAATATTAACAATAACTTGATAAGGATGTTCATTTTAACACATAATTAGCCATATCAGATGGTTAACTTCACTTTTCTGAAAGTTCTCTCATGTGCATTAACAGCCCAAGTACAAAAGAAAACACATATTTATGGGCGGCATTTAATAAGCAATAAACCTACGTGCCATTATTGTATTATCTCCTAGTGCTAACTGACTTGAACCTCAGACAGCAGCAGGCTGGGACTGATGAATTTGTTACAAAGGCAGTACATCTTCCTCTGTAGACCAGTCAAGCAAGAATGAGGTATCTTTTGTATCTTGCGTGCAGCAGCACAGCTCAGCCAGCCACTGTTTTGATCAACACATTGATGCCTTGTACTCACCGAATGTCATCCATACTGAGGCTATTTCTGGAACAATATGCACAAGGAGTTAGTGGCAGGGCCCCTGAGGCCACATACACACCACACCCCGTGACGAAAACATGACAGTAGATCCCCGGGATCAAGTCGCTTCACTACTAATATAAACGTCATGAAACAGCTCATCTTAACCCCTAATGTAGCTAAATTAGAGCCTGGTTTGTTGAGCGTTAATGCAGCTGGTCAATATAACAATTAAAACATAGATGTTAATCATCAGTAAAATTCAGAGAGCTTGAAAGAAACTTCCATCTCCTTTTGCCTCAAAAAAATTGCACATTATGTTTATAAAATCTAATCTGATTGAAATCGTTACATTCAGGCTTTTCTTCTGTTATACATAAAGACAAGCACAAGCGGTAAAGTGACACCTACCTGCTCATTTTGGAGTTCCTGGCAGGGGACTCGGCCCCTCTCAGAAGCTGGCGGAAGTACTGGAGACAAGCATGGAAAGAGGATATAAATGTTCAGGACGATCCAAGACATCCCATTCTGGTTTATATATTCCAGCATCATTTAATCAATGATCTTGTGTTGTTATCAGGGACCCTTTATGCTTTAATAGTAATCATATCTGCACTATTTGATTTGTAGCAGAGCCAGGCGAGGCAATGAAATATCGAAAAAATTATCATTTTATTTTCTAGACACTCCATTCATGCAGGGCAGTGGCCTGCTGTGGACAATGGCTGCGTACTGGTTCACCCAGCTGTATTCATTGAAACACCCTCTGAGGGGTGAAATTAGGCTTGGCAGCTTGGCAAAGCGCCAGCGATGGCTCATTGGCCGGTTGCGCGTCTTATATTGATGACACAGCCGATAGTGGTTGGTGGCTGAGAGATCGGAAGAGGGCTGCGCAAGAGGGTCAATGACGTCCAATGACCTTTATTTTCAGTCTTTTCCAGCTACAGCTTTACTTCTGAGACATATTTGGAACATTACATTCAGTCTGTCATAACAATAGAGGGCTGTGCTCATCACCTTTTTATGTCCCGATTTAGATGCAATAGCGAACTAAAAAATGGCGATGAATCAAGCAGCTCATGGTTTGGACACTAACCTCGTCGCTGTGACAGAACATGGGTGTGAAAACGTTCTCCAGGAGGGACAGGACGTGCTCGTAGGCTTCAAACAAGCATCTCATGGTCTGCAGCCTCACCACCTCTGCATACGGGCCATCCGCGACTAAGAGAGTACAACAACAAAAGATGTTACATGCATGAAGTCGTAACTTGTAACATGTTGCAAACACGTTAAATCAAGTAATTTGCATACTGTTGTGTATTTCCTCCACAATAAAGGGGTCAAAGCGGATCTTGTCAACGCTCTCGTCCAAACAGTAGGTCTCATAGATCTTCTTGACCTCCTCATGAAGCATCATCTTCTCTGAGTCAGACAGCTCTGGGCACAGTATCCGATTGTTGAACTCCTCTGGAACATTAAAACACTCAGACATCAGTCACACAGCATAAGAACCTTTAAGGATGCATAACTGTGGAATGTCGACATCACGAATGGCCTTTAGTGTATTAAGCTGACGATTTCTGACCATAAAGGCCATAAAAGGGATAAAAGAGTCGGTGTTGCTTATTGTCAAGAAATGTATCTGTTCTAGAATAAATTTGAATTACAAAGGGTTCGTACATTCTTTCCGATTAGTTTCCATGACTCCAAATGATGTTTTGTGACACTGGGTTTGCAATCGAATGACTTTAAATAGGATCAATAACAGTTTATAGTCCTGTTAGTCAACGCTTGTAACACATCTTGACAACACGTTAAAGGACTGGGACTCACTCACCGACTGCAAGGCAGAACTGGAGCACGTGGACGGCCCCCTCCTGCTTCAAGAAGTTCATGAAACGGAAGAGAAGGTCTTGCTGTTCTCTGATTTCCTTCAACTCCAGCTTCAGCACCTGGTGAGGGGGAGAGAAAAGGAGCAGAAGTCAGGAGTCAGATTATCTCCATCATCGCTGATAAGTAGATTTAAAGCCACCTGTGTGTATATTGTGTTATACAGCATTTAAAGGCTTGTTGGTGAGGTAGTGAATATACACAGTTTGACTGTGGGAGGATACACTTACCGAGGGCTTTTTGCTGCGAGGATCTGAGTATTTTTGGAGGAAAGGAACCAGCGTTGATGTCGGTTCTGTGGCTTCTTCAGGCTGAAGTGAAAACAATCGATGTTGAATTCTCTGAAAAATATACAGTAAAGCAAATGCACTACTTGTTCGCATTGACACATCGTTCAGCTGTTACTTACCGGAGAGTTGTCGATGAATATCAAAAGTAAATGATTCACCGTGTCCTGAAATGAGAAAACGTAACTTACTTAACTTACTTGTTTGGTGTTCTGATGAAGAAGAGTAGAAAGACTTGCTAAACACTAATCAAATATGGTCTTGGACTGTTAATAGCTTCTATATATCAGTCCTTAATGTGACTACACTCACAGGATCAGCCAAGTAGTCCATTGAAGGAAGGAAGACAGAACCAGCCAAGACTTCTCTTATCAGGAGAGTAAGAGATCTGGCAGGAGTGAAGATATGAGGAAGTAGGAATAAAGAAAATAAAAGAGTAAAGAAAAACCCTCATGTGCTGTTTCTGTATAAATACTTACGAGACACAGTCAGACTTCAATATATATTGATGCTGAGATCATTTGTGACACACTTGGAGGACAGCGTGGCCTTTACCGTCACAGAACTCACTTACCTGCAATCTGTCGCCTTGGGAGGAAGGATGTAGGGGAAGAGAATCTCTGTCAGCTTCCTGAGGTAGAGAAGCTCATCTCTACGACTGCGGAGTGCTATGTGGAGGTCGGGACCGTATTCCTCCAGGGCTGCTTGCTGAAGATACTCTGTGTTCTTTACTGAAGGTGAGAGCAGAAAGAGTCTTTTTTTGTTTTATGATGAATACAAACAAAAGGAGTCTGTGAGTGATGAGGAGAGCGGTACCTCTCTGCCTGGCTTTGGTTATAATTTCAATGTGCTTCATGGAAACTTTAAGAAGCTTTTGTGTGATGAGCGATGCCACATCAACCTGGGAGAAAATAATTGAATTAAATCAATTGCAAATAATGTATATTTATATTGAATACTTTTATATTAACCCCTTAGTTTCATTTGTTACCTTCTGGATGCGACGAACCAACACGGCTGCGAAAAAACGTAACGTCTCTCTCAGCTCGTCAACAAACGCCTCATCATCTGTGATGTCTCTGGAAAAAAACAACAAGTTTGTCTCTTTATAATCACTGCATGAAACACATAGTGACACTGAGATGTATATTTTACAGGTGACAAGTAAAACCAAAAGGGTTTACCTATACCAAGGATACACAAAATTTTCCAGAACAAGCTCCAAAATCTTTAAAAACAAAACAGAAAGGAACTGGATTAGGAGAACATTTGGTGATTAAATTCAATAATTTAAAAAATATGATTTACCCACACATATGTTACCTCTGAAAGTGAAGCGTCCACCTTAGAAGAAACCTGCAGGTCAAGCCATGGTTGATAGTTTTCCAGCAATAAAGTCGGTCTGACAGAAATAAAATATATTAGAGATGTCTGAACACTAGAGGGCAGTGTAACATAATCCATCACTTAATGACAAAAAGGTAAACTGTTTACAGGAGAATCAGGAGATATCCTATAGGCCGGACATGTTTGAATAAGAGCCATCAGATCATCCATCCATTGGTTGTAATACTACAGATTATGGTGGGCTGATCAGAGCTAATGTTAGACCTTGTCCATCCCTAAGCATATTGAATGCATGTTGACAAACCAAATAATGCAATAAGATCCTCCCTTTTGCCAGGTTGCCCTGCATTTTGATCCTAAATTAATACGTTTGTTTCACTTTTAGCCGGTCCACTAGGAGCCCTAGTCGGCAGCATACTCCCAAAGAATATCCAGGTGTCTGTAGTCTGCATTTTCCACATGAATGGAAGGGTCACAGTGCAACCCAATACAATCTGAACTACTATTGCACCACCACATAACCAGGAAACTCACCTGTGCCTTGTGCATTTGATTTTCCCACAAACGGTGCAGCTGTGGCCCAGTGGAAACAACTCCTGCTGGTAGGACTGTAAGAGAGATAGAGATAGATAGAAACAAATAAAATCATATAATTCTAAATATCACTAGCAAAAATGCCTGAATGATACGGTTATCCTGTATCAATTAGAAATTAATGAATCCAGTAGTAATACAACTATTCATGCGCTTTTGTAAAAATCTCATTAATAAAGTTAGAAGATATTAAATATCAAGATAATAGGGTTAGAGAAATCAATCCTAACATTGTTTTACTAAAATTGTTGTTTTTTTTTGTCTGAATCCATCAATTACATTATCTAAAAAATTGGCAGAGGGCTCAAAAACACTTTGAGTGAGAGTGCAAGTATGAGCCTGCTGCCACAATTGTGGCGGCAGCAGGCTGATTTCGGTAACCCAGACATCCCTCTTCCTAGCAACACTCTCCAGCTTCTCCTGGGGCAGACATATATAATCCCTCAGCACGTCCCGGGTCAATACTAGGTGCCTCCTACCCGTTGTGACTATATCACTCTGCTCTATTCAGCAATTTTTTTCTTTCTGGCCTACCTTGACCTTTGGTCTGATGGAGACTAAGACATTGGGCAGCAGCGATTCGGGCCCAACAGAGCAGTAGAAAGTAACAACACCAGCCAGGAAGGACCAAAACACCATTATAATGTGAATATATCTGTGAAAGTAAAAGAAGAATTCTACTGATGAGAAGCGTGACCATGAGATTAAACAGATGAATGGTCAGGAGTGTCATTGGCATCTTACCTGTTTAATAGCACAGTGGAAAGAAGTAGGAGCAGCAGCAGAAAGCAGAAGACTGGATACTGTCGGGCGAGCTCTCTGAGCAGGTCCAGCTTGATTTTACCTCGTATTCTCTGCAGGCACACCCGGATGAATCCCATCTTTGTTGCTTTGGGAGCCTCAGTCTCTTAATTTAGCCTACTGCATATTCCTGTAAAAATAAAGAACGCATTAAAAAGTAGGCCGAACAACATCAACACGTTCGTAGCGGCATAACATAGCAACGTCAACGCAAAACAATGTAATATTCTGCTTTTGACTTTATATGCGAGGCAGGTTGCAGTGGTGTAACGTAGAATTATGTTACCCCGTTAAATCATGTCCTCGCCATAGACCCCCGTGGTTGGGGTAACGTAAGGATTAATATTACGGTTAGGTGCAGCTGAAATAAGTGGTTAAGGTCAGGTTACGCATCTCAGAGCATGAATGGTCAGGGATAAGGGTGGGTGTAACTTAGTTGAAGGTAAACAGAAAAGTATATCAATGGGGAGGCAGACCTCGACGCAAGTAATGTATAACATTAGACGCCAGCACTTACTGCAAGTATACGGTGGATGTTATGGGCCATCTTTTACCGTAGTCCAGCAGCGACAACATCATGAATTTGCAGGACAAATACGCAGGCTGCCTGCTTTGTCGGATCAGCGTAGGATAAACGAGGTCGCGCACACAGCTGTAAACCACAGCAGGATTAGCGGCAATTACACAGCATCATCTGCGTAGACTCCTCTACTACGTGCAGCGTTAAGCTAACGGCTACGGTGCTGAAACTGTCACTTGTGACCATTCAGCGGCAACTGCTGCTGCCTGCTTGTCTGCGCTGAAGACGCGTGATGTCACCTCCGCTGCTTGAACGGCAGCAACACACTAGCTACTGTTGTTTAGTAGCAAACCTATACATCAGCTAGATTCTAAGAAAAATAATTAGCCATAATACAAATATGCTGATATAGCGGGAGGGTACTGGTGAGAGTCATTAGTGTTCCTCCGCTAAGACAAATGTTATGTTTTTTTAAATAAAACGTGGAAGCGCCATTGCTGTTATGGTTAACCGGGTAGCAGGACAGTTTACCAAACAATGGGACACATTTCAACCAATACAGATAACCGTTTTACATTTTTCTGGCTCAAGACTATTTGTCTAACCGAAGATTGATTAGTTCCGCAGGTGGGGACTATTTACCGAGGTGGACCACCGTCCACAGGGATGTTTTTCTGTCAAACAGTATTTGCGAGAGTAAATCGCCCCACTTGCAGTTACAGTAGTGCCACCATGTGAAAGAAATCCATGAATCAAGTCTACAGTCGTTATAGAAGATGATTGAATTGACCAAATGTCCTTCTGGAATAATGAAAAGCATAAAGTAAGTGATAGACTTCCTATGAAGAATGTTAATCGGAAAAAGCCCTCCACGCACGAAAAGCTTCTCCGATTGGACATGCGGGCGTCCGTCCTTACCCCCAGGTTTATCTGATAACCGATAAAAAAAAATGCTTGTGCCAAAATGTTTGTTATTTTCTTTAAATAAACCTGCGTACTGTAAATACAATCATGACGGGAACAACACAACTGGTGCATACGACGCGCTGCTTGACATAAACAGTCTTTATGTAATTACCATCAGCTTCATTTGAGCTTTCTGTTTTGACGACTGGAAGCTGTTGTGAAAATAACATATATACATGTTTTACAGACATTGAGCTCCGTCGTTTAGATATCTAAACCATGTTGATTTTCTTTGTGAGGTCTTAAATGCCTGTAATTATCAATAGTATACCTCATTGTGTAGACAATTTAAATGTATGTATTATAAAAATGGGTCGCTCAGAGAATGAAAATGAGAATATTACATGATTTATCTAATAGACATGACATAGAAAGGAATTTAAGTATTATTTGGTGAAATGTAGTTTGACAAAAACAAGTCGTTTCGGGGAATTTGTTTTACTGTTTTTCCCAATTAAATGTAAAGACAGATGTGTTTCATGTACAGTGTGGCCTGAAGTTATGTCAAACGTCAATATTAAGCTACCTTTTTGTTGAGTGTCTATGGGATCAAATAACAATCATGATCCCATAGGCATCCAGGGACTTAGATAAACTGAGCAAATAAACTAAAGGGTCAGGGGCAGATTAATTCCAAACTTTTTCTGAGGGTCGGCCCCCAGTTTAAGACTTCAAAATCCCCTGGATAAAACACGAATGGAACAAATTGCACTATTTATCTTACAAGGTGAATGAAAGTCAATTCCTTCACATATAATTAGCGAAAACAAGAGCAAAATGTATAACTTGCTGGATCAAACGCCAGCTAATCAACCTCATAGCACAATCTTCTCATGAAGATTTCATCCAAAGAGTAACACACAGATAGAAATCAAAAACTTTATTACAAAAATAAGTTACACTCACCTCCATTTTACAGTATAAAACAATTTATTTGCAGGAATGCAAAAAACGTTGTTGGCCACCAACAATAGTTTAAAACTGCGAACATCTTTTTTTTCAAAAGGTGGTTGTTATGATTTTATTGAGGGAGTTAACTGTATAGAAAACTGGGATTGAATAGCAGTTTTCTTTTTGCTATACCTGGAAATAGAAATCATTCACTGCAGTATCCCTTCTACCACTATGAGACTATGATCCCACACCAAATCATAGCAGCTAATGTTAGGCACACATGCTCACTGTCTGGGCAATATGGCAATTCAGTCATCAACATTAAGCTGAAAGATCTTCTACAGTTGATGTTTTTAGGATGTGGAACGGGACCAGTCAAGACTAACATGATCTTACAGGATGAAGGATTGGGTTAAGTTGTTTTACATTATTCTGACGTTGTTTGAAAGTGTATCAGTATAAAAACAAACCCAATGGAATAATACAGTGGCACAAAAGGGACACTGCAGGGCATTATTTTTGTTATCTTTTAAAATCAAAGGCAGTTGGATGCCTGTGATGTTGAAGCCTTTACAAAAGTAACATTTTATCCGAAAAACTATACAAACAGTAACTACATACTCTGAAGAAGCAAGGCAGCTAATTCAGTTCAAAATAGGATAAAAGCAGGGCTTGTTCGGACTCATCATATGAGATTGTTTTGCATGCCCAGTTTGACTGTTTGCAGTGTCAGAGCTGCAGCTAAAATGACTATATTACATTAAGTACATCGTTTTTGCGCTGCAGCTCTTGTGCATATTTTATATAAAAACAAGCCCTGCTTTCATCAATATAGTTTCCCTATTTACAGTACAGGCCGGGTAGTTTAATCCTCTGTACTGAGGTAGTCAACCAACCCTTTAAAGACAAGTTCTGAAAAGAACCACTTTCCTGGAATGCCTGACTTATCCATGCCAGGTGGGTACACCCTAAATAAAAACCTGCAAATGTTCTCTTTCAAACATCCACATCAAACGATTAAGATTAACATGGATATTCCAACAATAAAAATTGCGATTAGCACAAAAATATACAATAGCATCAAGCTCCTTCGAGCCACTTCAAACCTAAGAAACTTAAAAAGTGCAAATTCTTCAATAATTATTTAAAAAATGGCATGTTCAGGGACAGGGAAAGGGGGAGATTGTTAGGGCAATACATAGAGCCCTCTATATCAGGGCTAGGCAGGGGGGGCAACATGGCAAGAAGCTGTCGTGAGTATACAGAATCCTGCGGTCATCTTTTTAAGGTGGCAGTTTCAGAAAAAAAATGGGGAGGGGAGATGCTTCTTCTGTAAGGCTGGAATATCATTGGACCTTTTTGTCGTGCTCTTTTTTTTGTTTCAACATCCATTGCAGCTTACGGTGTAACCCCACACATCAAGTCAGTATCCACTGTGACAGGTCAGGACCGCCCTCGGCCACGCTTCCCTGCTGGAGCAATCAGATGACAGATAATTAGTACAAGATAACCCTGCTGCACCGAGTCCCCAGCCATGAAATTCCACTACTTTTAGACTGAAGCTAGTATTTTGTCACTCTGAGGGGACTCGGCTGGCCTCCTTGAAATAGAATTTGTTGTGAATGACCTTTGTGTCTGACTGGCTAACTTTAAAGAGGACAACTGTCAGGGAGTGCTGATGAGGCCAATAAGGAGGTGTAACTTTAAATTTCAAGTCGTGCCTAATTTTATAGGGAAAGCTTATAAATACACAAATCAATTTCTACTAATTACGGCTTCTTTAATTTAACGGTCTGCCATATCTCTTCTGTCCATAACATTCCTTCCAGTGTTCTGCCGACAGCTGACCCATAGAGAAAATATGTCACAAGGGCTGAGCTAACAATCTGGTTTTCAGGATTCTAAAACACTGACTCAAATGAAACTGGATCATGTGACAATTCATGCTCACATGTATAGTTATATCTGGTACTTCAAGACACAAGCTTGCCTAGTCCCCCACAGTTTGACTAATTTACTTCTTCACACTTTGAGACTCACAGTATCACACTTAAAAACGTTATGTACCTCTGCTTGTTCCAGGGCCTCCTCGCTGGGAGAAGCCTACTCTGCCTCTTGGTGTTATGCCACCACGGCCTCTGGTCTGACTAACGCCGCCACGGACGCCTCCCCTCACTCCTCGTCCTCTTCCAGACCCCTGGAAATCATCATAGCCGTAGTATGGGTCATCGTAGCCACCCCGGTAGTTGTGGTAATCATATCCGTAGTAATCGTAGTAGTCTTCATAGCCGTAATAATCAGGAGGGTAAGAATAACCCCCACGCCCGCCTCGGCCTCTGCCTCTCGTGGGTGGTGGCATGTGGGGAGGTGCGTAATAATAGTATTCATCATACCTGGAATAGGAAAAAAAATCATACATCATAAACAGAATCCTGATCTATATCTATAACACAACTAAAAGTGATTGAATTAAGTGACTATGCTTCCTCTTACATTTGTGTTTTGGCGGCTTGTCTCAGGGCTTTGCGCTCTTTTCTCTTCTGGTCAGGGGGCTTGGCGAAGACAATTTCAATGTGCTCTCCTTCAAGGTCTTTTCCATTGAGATCAGCCAAAGCCTATGAAATTGATTAAGACAGCATTCAATGACATTTTTTACTGACAACAAATGTTTCCGGGTTTAAGATTGATTTCTGCTATGGATGTCTGAGCACCCTTTCTTTCTTTTTATCCGTACCTTTACAGCACCATCTCTTTCTTCAAAGTGGATGAAGGCATAGTCTTTCAATTTTTTCACTCGCTCCAACTTGCCAAACTGACTAAAGGCCTTTTCAAGTATCTCCTCTGTGACAGTGCTGGCTAGGTTTCTCACAAACAGCACCTTTACCTGTGAATGGAAACAAAAGGATCAGGTTTTTGCAAAAAAGGTGGCAAATTTAACTGTGGTTTAACAGCTGGCTACCATGTTGTAAGATCCTGTGCTTTACCTTGGCCATAACCTCCGGGTCAGGGTCCTCAATGGGATCAGCCCACTCCACAGTGACCACATTTCCCCACACCTTGACCTTGCCACTCATCAGCCGGCGGCGGGCCTGAGCTGCCGTCTTATGGTCTTCGTATTCCAGGAAGCAAAAGCCACGATTCTTCTTCTTGTCGTCCGGCTGGTGGTACAATATGACATCATTTAGACCCTCTGTAGAAACGGTGGAGGAGGAAAAAGGCAAAAGGTAGATATTAATTCAATTGAAATGTATTGAAGCAATTACAATTTCATTAAAATTAATATCTATAAACTGAACAGCGAATGAAAAAAAAAATGTAAATGATCTTAAATGATTCATTCCAGTTTTCTGCAATATTAAACGACAGATATGCTACCCAAAAACTTTGTGTCCATTCAGATCTTAGCGGTAAACAATCCTTGCAACGTAAGTCACTCCTGCACAGTAATGAGGTCATCATTTGGACACACGGAATTTAAGTTAGCAAATTAGAAATGCTGTTAAATTGATTATTTTCAATCATTTGTATGACTCACCTGTGACTTTTGCAAATTCTTCAACTATCTGCTCCTTTGTTTTACTCTTGGGGATGGAGCCAACAAACAGTCTATTATTGGCCACAGAGATGCATACGCCGATGTGTTTACCCGGTCGAATTTCATTGTTGTTGCACTGCAGAACATGGAGCGGGTGGAGATGGAGGAGTGTTAGTAAGAGACAGGAAGGGAGGGGTTTGCACAAGAGCTAATATAATGGAGCCTATGCCACATGCTTACCCACCATTTTTCAGAAATGTTTCTGCTAAATGGTGGATAGGTCAACATGTTTGCAAGACTTCATTTTAAGCACACTGTATGCTACATAAGCCTACTTGGTTCTCTTGACTAAACTTTCAACAGATCTCTCTTTCTGCTCAGAATTGTAGTGGACGTACCAATTTGACCGCCTGCTGCGCAGCCTCTTTAGTGCAGAAAGTGACAAAGGCATAGCCCCTGTTCAGGCCACTGAGAGGATCCATCATCAGGCGCAAGTCCCAGATGGGCCCTGCTTTCTCAAACAGCGGAACCAGCTCATCCTCAAAAAGGTCTCTGGGGATTTTGCCTACGAATATCTGCCAGGTTGACAGAAAATATATTGGTGCATGAGAGATCATTTCAGTATGAGGCAAAGACAAATTATAGTAAACATTTAGGTTAAAGGCATCCAGTCAGCTCTTAGCGGTAATCTATCAGTGTAACCAAGGTTACTACAGAGATTGAAAAGTTTCATCATTTGGACACCATATGATACGTGAATGCACCTGGTCTACGACTTCATACCAACTTAGCATGGTTTGTACATAAAAGTGCATTTGTACCTCTGTACCAATGGTGGGCTGTGCCCCGGAGTGGGCTGACTCTGGTGGGGGACCTCCATACTTCCTCTGACCTGTTGTTACATCGAGTGTGTAGCTGGTCCTCTCCAGCAAAGCCTGTTAAAAAGGGAAATTTATGATCCACAGTCATGGATAAAATAAGTCACTTTTCTACATCAGATTTGCATTAAATTGTGGTAGGGAAAGACAAACTATAACATTTTTTTTAAATGATTTTGGAACATCTTTGATGAAGTGCATTTATCTTCACTCAGAAGCAGAGCAGTCACACATATACCAAGAACAAATTACATTCCAACACAATTTTTGAAAAACAGGATTTGTTCTCACTTTGATTTTAGCTTCATCTGGTCCTTTATTGGTGTCCGACACTTTGGTCCCTTGTTTCTCTCTCTGTCTGTAGGTCTTCATCACGCCACAAAGGAAGGCACTTTTGTTCTGACAGGCAAAACAAAGAACCATCATCCAATAATCATAAAATGTGAGCATCATTAATACACTAATACATCTGACTGATACATGAGACAGCGGAAGAGCCTATCTTGTAGGTAAGATCAATAACGAAGTAGAGCTATTTTGCAATCACAAATCGAATATAGAACAATACATTAGACAGGAAATCATTTTCCACATACTGTGGAGGCATCAGAAAAGAACCAAACAATACTGCAATTGTGATATTTGCATACCTGAACATGTGAGAGGTCGCTATCCTTGAATTGCAAAAGGACTTGGAGAGCACCTTCCTCGTTGAATTCTTTCAGAGCTTCAATTGCTCGATCATCTAAGTCACTGTGTGACACCAAGCCTGCAGAAGGGGGGAAAAGCAGAAAGAAAAAAAGCGCTTACAAACAAGAAGTCACACTATTCTTATCTTCATTGTTATTCAAGCAAAGACATTTCAGTGTAATTTAAAGGTTCATAAGTATTTTACATGCATGTCATTTTGCAATATTGTAAAGTACCAATAAAGATTAAATTAATCAGGACTGAGGGGTATGACAGGCTTAACCTAATGGAGCTTTGTTCAGTAGTCAGGCTGCATTTACTCCCCAACCAGCACATATTTGCAGAACTAATCACACCAGGTGTGACAGTGCAACTCGATATGCCAGTGCTCCTCAATATACGGTGGCTAAGAGTTTCTAATAAGCCGGTCTGCATTCTACTCCATGGACGGGTCGTCACCTGTCCCGGGCAGCTGCTACCATTGTTTCTGCTTTGGTTCCATCTGGCTTAAAAAGGCCAGACCGGTACTTTTCTGGATGTTATCGACCAAAGCAGTCCTACAATGGCTCCCAGACTTTGTCTCTATAGCTCATGCTGGTACAAACTTTCTGTTCTGATAAAAGCAACAGATATTTGAGCTGTAGCTGACTGCATCTTAACTACACCTATTCATACCTCTGCAAAATCTTAATGGGATGGAAAAATTTTATAGAGATGAATGAGAAACTGAACAGGCTCACCAAAGACAAGTCACTCGCCCTGACACCAGTGATCATGCAACCATATTGGGAATGCAAATGCTGCAATCATTTACACATTTTCACGGCTGTGATGTGTAATCTAATATTTTGTAGCACTGCAGTACCCATTTTGGTAGGAAACCACAAAAAGTTGCTTCAGGATCCCAATTCCCCCATTCAAAACTGTGATAAAATGACAGTACATGCAAGAAATTGATAAACAAAAATTTGCATATTAGCATATGCAAGTATATTCACTGTGCCTTACCTGCTATGTAAATTTCATCTAGTTTTTCAGCAACTTTCTGTGGTAAACCAGCTTCTAATAAAGTCTGGAAGTGCTCAGAATGGGTAACTGCAGCAGAGGTGTCCATTGGTTCTTCTGGACCATTTCCATTAATATGCTCTGTGGCCATGTCTCCAGAAATCTGTGTAAATGCAATGAGCCAAATTAATCCTAGGTCAAGGGCAAGACTTGGGATGTGTTTAGGATAGTGGAAAGTCTCAGACTTGACAGGCAAATCATAAAAAACATCAACAATAGTTTGGTTTCAGCGCAATTGTCAATTGACACAATTAAATAAATGCATTGAGGGAGGAAAGTGTACAGAACAAGTTATTCAACTGTGCGGTCTCTTTATAGTCTGGAGACTTATCTCTATCCTGACTCAACAGTTGCAGCCCAGAAACCTGTATTCGGGCAGTTGACACAGATGTTCGAACATTCCGCGCAAGACAGACAATACACATACCAAATCCCCCACAGAAAATCAACATGACATCCAGTAAAACGGTCAAACTACAGGGTTGGTGACCATGTGGCAGTATTTTCCATTCTGGTTTGTTGTGGACAAAGCAGTGTGCAAATACAGCCACGTTCACTTGCTAACGCTGTATCTCAGCCCTCTGGGTTGCTGCTGGTGCAGAAGCCTTGTCTGCTTTGGTCTCTAAATTACATGTTAGCTTACCTTCTCAGTGCTGACTTCAGCACAGGCTAGATAGCTGATACACGTGTTCCACTGGAGAGTGAGCCCCGGTTTCCGGTGGCTGACCAGTGAGCTAGTATGCACCCTTTACCATTCTGCATATTGACACTTAAAAGAGCAAGTTGTGAGACTTATGTAATAACTTCCGATCACTGCCTTAATGAGAACGCCAACCATCAATCTAAATTTGAGTGTATGTAGGACAGCAACCCAACTTAGCTGTCCACATTGTATCCGGCTACGCTGGCTTCAGCAAAACGTGGAGCGAAATTTTCTGGTTTGGCCTGTCTTTACATAGTTAACGCTAACGTCTATTAATATGAAGCAAAACATATCATGCTGCCGATGTCTTACAGGCTGCTAACCAGTCTCATATCGATAAGCACGTGCTTTCCCATTTATTGAAAAAAATCTGCAGGGTTATTATTAAGTAACTGTTAGTTAAAGCCCATGTGAAAAGCACAAGCAATGATGTGGTCCGTAACATTAGCATTAAACATCTCCATAAGTTATATTTTCTAACGATGATGTTGACTTTACATTTGGCAGGGAGGGACTAACTCGCACACGTTGAGGCTAGCTAGCTAACGGGCTAACGATAGTTCGCTCAGCTACTGCAATTAGGCTAACTAGGGACCTTCGTGGGACAAAAACATACCGGGATAGTGTGCAGTCTTTAAGTGGGCTTCTGCATCTCGTTTTCCAGTTAACAATATGTCCGTTGTTATTGTAACGTAAGTTGCAAAGGATCGCAAACTCTTGCTAAGATAACTGGCTTTTTCCAGCTAGCTGCTGTTAGCACACAATGACAATGAGCATGTCAATTCTATGATCTGTCAAAATAGGCTATCTTAAGCTAGCATGCTAATTCGAACGGAATTTCAGTGAGGCCATTGTTAGAACGTCACTTGTCTGGATGGACTTCGCCGTTTGACAAAATACCGTTTTTAAAACTCAATTACATTCAAAGAGGCCTTGAAAGCTAAAGGTCTAGCTTGCTAGATGCGTGGTTTGTCAACGTGCCGCCACATAGGAAGAGTCCATTTTCAAAAAGCCGGTCTGGAGAACTCGTTCCCAACCAGCACCAGTTTCCACATTGTTTGAAACAGCACCGCACGATTCAGACTTTTAAGAAACCAATTAAGCAACAATCACGTGATCAATCAGTAGCATTCGCCCTACCTGCCGCTGGATCACCAACGTGTATGCTGGAGATTAATTTGGAAGATAAATGTGATATTTAAAAGACAGAAAAGTGTAAAACTCCCGGCACTGGTCCGGCTTCAGTCATTCACTCTTGATGATGTAAAATGGCTGCCACGTTCACGCCTCGAGTTTTGTCTCGTCGATGGGGTTTCTTGGACAGCCCCGCACGGGCTTGCCTTGTATGCATTTTACACACAGTAGTAGATCGGCAGGTCACCCTCAGCATCCATCATACAAATCACGAGCGACTTGTAAGTCACGGTAATAGAACATGTTTTATTTTGGATTTTCTCTAACTCAAACCAACAGCAACGTGTTACAGGTAGTGCTGCTCCCCTTGTCGCCCACAAAATCTTTCAAAGTTCAGTTGCAGAAACAAAAAGTTGAGACTGAAAGCCTGAACTGCAAACGTCATCATAAGATAAACAAAGGCTAACTGACAAGAAAAACTAGTTATTTTTACACCTGTAAAACGGCCTCACTACCAGCTTAATGTGAAGGTCCTTGAGAGACACTTCAGTATCTTACAGCATGTGTGCAAAGTGCCCAACTTGACGTAGTGGTGTAGTTCCACTTTGCTCCACACGGTGTCACTCTTCTCATGTTAACACAAATCTGCACGGACAAAAGAAATGTGTGCGTGCATAGAAAGCAATATGATTGCTTGGTGTAAGAGATGCAACATAAGAGGCGTGTTTACGACCTGCATGTTGACCTTCAGCATATGCATAACAATATGCATTATTTTGCTGTTTGAACAATATTCTTTTGAAACCTTATTGCAGGAAAAGTTTTTTGTTGTGAGATATTTGTTTTTTCAAACTTAAGACGAGAATAACGTGCGCTACTTCAGGGTCAGCATTGTTTTTTCATTGTAAAGTTGTGATTAAAATACGGACACAAACTTATCACAAAGAGAGGTAAGGATGTCCGAGCAGCTACAGAATGATTTCATTGTGATTTTGTCCAATTTCTTAATTCTAGAATTCTGAATTTAATCGGCGAATCAGTATTATGAGATTAAAGTCCGAATTGAGATTGTTTTTCTCTGCAAAAAAGAATCAGCAAGTATTTTTTATGTGAGTACTGTCATCTTCGATGTGGATGAACCTGATGATGTAGAAGTAAATGCACTTGAATGGATGTTTGGGTAAGTGAATTATTTAACAGACTTGAAACAAAAAGCAAAGCGTTGGTTAAGTTATGCAGGTACTGATATAGGAGCCCCTCAGTGGCTTGTAGCTTTTGTTTTCTTAAGTCAGGTCACAATAACCATTGTTGCCCTTCTGTCAGGTCAAATGGGCTTTTGTGTTGTTATAATCAAATTATTTAGAGCTTGAGAAGAGATCTTTTTTTTGACAAGCAAGACTAAATGTAGAATTTCTATAAGACAAATATGGAGTCATTTTTTTAACAGGAAGAGAAATCAGCAGACGCAATTTATTTATTGCTGTGTCTCTGAACTAGTTTTTCGCTATTCTCTTAGTTCTGATGATTTCTTTTCAGTCACCTTTACATCTTTCTGTATCCATTCTGTTTAACTCAGAAGGTTCTTAACTCTTCCTCCCCACAAAGTATCCTTGAGCAAGAAATTGAAACACAAAAAATCCTTCCCAGCCTATGTCGCTATTATAATAAACAATATCAACATAATAGGAAGTTGCGATTGTGCGTCTCTCCAATGCTTCTCAACCAAAATTTACATTTTAACTACTTCAAATTCTTAGCACAGCACAAACAAAGTGCTTCACAAACCACAAGCTGTATATATTTGAGTGTCATCTGAATATATGTGTAATGTACTCTGACATGCTTCTGACAACAGTAAAGGCAGCAATGAGAAGAATTTGCAACAAGTTATTGCAGTTCCAGTCGGGTCACATTCTGTTGTGGACTGCGAGTTTCACAACTTTCAACGAAGAAAACATGTTTCCCTGAAACACTTGACACATCATGAAATATTGACAGTGTTGACATTTGAGCCCCACAGAATATACTGTATACCGATGGTCCTTCTCGTCATCCAGGCCGGCGCGAGGCTGAGAGACCTCGACAATACGATGGAAAAGAGGCAGCAAGAGAATTCACTCATCCTTCCACTCCACAATGATTCAAGCACTTCTTGAAACAGCTGCAAATTAAGTCTGATTAGAAATAAGAAGCCTGCAGAAATTGCTGTGATGGGATCAAATACAGCTGTCAGATCTTAAGAGATCTGATGTTTGGAAGAAATGTTTTTATCCTCACGAAACTACTTCAGTAAGCATTAATGAGCATGTGTACTGTTGCCAGTGGTTCATTATGGTTGATATGGTATTTCGCTTGATGGCTGCAGAATGCGACGGAAATTATTAACAGTGGTGACAATACGACTGTAGGGTTCGTAAAGTTTTGAGAAGTACAAAGGATTCCTTAAATAAAAAACGTTGACATCCTTCTGACTCACTGAATAACGACTCCAGATTTATCACCAGAACAACCAAGGACACAGGATAAAGGCTCTTAAGTAAAGAGGCAGATAAAAGAGTAAATTAATTCATATTAATCCTTGACATTTTAGATGTTGCGGGTGGGCAGATGGATACTCTTCCAATGCTATCAGATATCTTTCTGTTTATTCATAATGGCCCTTTCCATCCTTCCTCCAGGTTGCAAGGAGCCAGTAAGTCCCTCAGTGCATATACAGAAAATAACACAAGCTTATTTAGATGTCAGTCAAAATTTTTAGTTTGCAGAAGTCCTTGGTTGTAAAGCTGACAGAATTACAGTCTATTATAATGTTAAAATGGCCAATTAACACAGTAATGGCATTAATATATTCCATGTACAAGATAAGATAAGATAAGATTAACCTTTATTCGTCCCACAAGGGGGAAATTTACAGCATTACAGCAGCAAAGTGGAAACAATAAAGATGATGTAATAAATAAGCAACATAGAAGCCGCAGTATTGCAGTTGAGGGAGGAGCAGTGATATTACATGTAATAGATAAGTTATCTATGTTACGTAGAGACATTGCACGTTATACAGCACACACAGTCTTGCAGGTAAAGCTGCTTGCAACAGGCTGCTGTTAAAATATTCTGACCTTCGTAAACCAAAACGGCCACAGGTCACCAAACTATCGCCTCTGTCTTTGCAGCAAAATTAAAAACGGTAACCAAGTAACTAAAAGGATTAATCACGTCATTCAGACCGGATCGACGGATGATGGAAATATGTTTAGACTTTTCCGTGATTTGCTCTCATCATCCTGGGCTTTCAAAAGGATTATGAGACAGTGGCCGGGGAGATCTTTGATAAGGTTGTTAGGTTTCACCTAATCCAGGAGAGTCACGGTGGACTGACGTACACGAGTATATAACTGCCATGAACTGCAGCAGACGTCCTCGATAACAAGCCGCCCTGCACAGAGGCACGAAAAGGACACATCTTTCTCTCTCAGCATGGTAATATGATACCCTTTGATTCAACACTTCTCGATTCATCACTTTCAACTTGTGTCTTGTGTTGTCAGGTGACCTCTGCATCCATGACGGGCTCTGTGAAATCAGCTGGACTGTATCTTCTTCTGTTGTCGTTCCTCCTTTACATGGCTGATTCTTACCCCAACGTCGACTTAGCAAACAGTAAGATATTTTGCACATGTGTATTCTGTGCATGTGTATGTGTGTTTGAACACGCTGCCCACGCTACCCATGCATACTGAGTACTCATGTAATAATAATGTAGTAATGTAATGTAGTAATGACCTCTGAGTACGCCGGGGTAGGAACGTGGAAGTGTTGACTGGTATGATCCCAGCGTTGGACCGTGTCTGGTTAGTCCCTGATTCTAATTGATAAAACTTCTGTCGTCCCTCTCAAGCGGGCTGTGAGGAGTGCGCACTGAGAAGGTACAATCGGTTTTCAGGGGAACATCCGATCTACCAGTGCAGGGGCTGCTGCTTCTCCATGGCGTTCCCTACACCTCTCAGCACCATTGGGACCATGGCCAACAGAAAGAATATCACCTCACAGGCAACTTGCTGTGTCGCGAGCCACAGCAATGTAGTAAAGGTACTGACCAAGGAAATGAAAGTGAATTGGGTTTAGATGATGATGTGGGTCTTGAACTCGGCTTCCTGGTAGCTCCGTGATCAAGATGATGAGTTCAATCTGGTTGTGGGACTCTGTTACATGAAGTTTCTCTCTCTCTCTTCCACTTTAGTTCACGTTCCAAATATCTGCAGATTCTCTGAGAAAACATTTCCTGTTTGTGAATTTGGTTGCTACACGCAAAATGTGTTGACAGTTTTATTTTATAGGTCAATAAAGGTCAGTTTAGTTGGGGGAAACTTCAGTTGATATGCCAGCGAAGAAAAGTGTGGTTTTAATGTTCTGCACTCCACGCTGCACGGCTTAGAAGTATTTCAACATGTGCAGACGTAGTTAGTAACTCATATCAGCCTTTTATATTGGATAAGCAACCAGGAAATATGTATTTGTTGCTGTAGATAGATTTGACTTGCTTTTCACTTTCTCTTCTTTTATCCAGACAGAGGTGGGCAGGATAACACTGAGGAACCATACGGACTGCCATTGCAGCACCTGCCGCTATCATAAAATATAACAGATGGGAGATGAAAATCCTTCTGCAGTGCTGCGCTTGGAAACAAACTTCCTCTACTGCGTACACTTTTTTTTTCTGTTTGGAAATGAATTTTCTGTGTTGCTAGATACTATTTTTGTAGCATTCCTTTGTCTGTAGTGTGTAATAGAAATATATTTTGGCATTAGTTAAAAAGCAATTAAACTGTGCGCCCAAGTTTTGAATTTTCATTTATGTACATGACACTTATAAAATGCAGTGTTGTGTCTGAGTGTGCTGTGTGGACTGCGTCATGATGTAAATCACTTTGAACGAAGTTGTTTAAAGTGTAACGAAATGTAAAGCCAAAACAAATTAAACTAAACCAACACAGAACTGGCAGTTAATGTGTGTAATCTAGCGAGCTAAATCTATATTTCTTTTTCTAAATGAATGTCCATTTAAAGCTTGTGTACTCTTGTATGTGGAGGGAAGGGAAATTATCGTAGATACTGTAATATGTCAAATCGTAGTGCTATATAAACTGATTTGTGATATTTCCTATAATTAAGAAAAATATTAATGACACGTTTTCACCATTTATACAGTAGCAGAGGGTGAGTTATATGTTGCCTTATAGATCATGAGGTTTATAGGTGCAAGGGTCAACATCTGCCCTGCCGAGGCGTCTCTGAGCACTGAATCCAGGCTGACACAGCCCTGCATTGATACATTGGGTATTATTTGTCAATTTGGGGATAATAAGGTAGATTTGGTTCATGTTGATTTGTCTGATGATGAGGTCATAGATCAGCTGCAGTAGCTTTGCTATGTTGTACGGCCCGAAGAGTTCATGCAGGAATCCCTCATCCTGAGACAAGCTGATGAGAAAACATTGTACATCTAGCTTGTGTGATTTTCTAAGGTCACATCACACACACACAAACGCCCCTCCGCCCCCCTCACCCACTGCGTGCGCGTGCGTGTGCCATTCTGGCAGCGTAACATCTGTGCGTACGCGGTCGTGATTGTTGTGAAGATGGCGGAGGGGGAGACAGAGAAGGAATATGACACACGGAAAGCTATCGACGAGCTCCGAGATCGGTTCCAGGGTTTGACCACAGTTCTGAAAGAAAGCTTAAAATCTCCATTGGAAGCCTCGCTGCATTTCTGCCAGGAGTTTTGCCAGGTTAGCCTGTTCTCCCGCTGCTCATCCCGGGCAGCCTGCAGCCCCTCTGGCTTCCTGGCCGAGGATGCGCGTCTACATTTGCTACAACAATGTAGCTAAGGAGCTAGCTCCATAGCTAGCTGCCTTGCATTTGAAGATGGGGAAAAAAAGTCCTCCGCGGTTTTCAACCATTGCTTCCATGATGTTTGTCCGTGGCATGTGCTTATTTACAAAGTCTGACTATCCACGCAGCGAGAAGCCACGCCGCTGTGTGCGCATTGTGCACGTATTACTCGTATTTTCCAGGCCAGATAGCTAATAGCACAAGAATGTTGCTAGCTGGTATGCAGGGTCCCACTGTCCTGTGCAGTGGTCATGCTGTGCAAAAATGGGTAGCCTCGCTAGCTAGATTTTATTGTGCGAATGCGTCCATATGCACCGAAATTCCGTACAGTATTTGCTGTAGAAATGTAATTCACACGTTGTAACGCTTCATCTTGACGCTTTGCGAGGTTTTATAACGGTGTAAAAAATGGTTACTTTTTGTGGAGCTGTTTTATTCCACGGCAAGATCAATGGGTTTTTTTTCAAGGTGCTAGCACAGGCCGTTTGCACTAATTAATTCAGCTAACCACATCAGTGGAGATGCTCATTATAGTCACACAGCCAGCACCAATGATATCAGGCTATAATACACCGATCTGCCTGCAGCTGGCAGAGATTTCACAGGAGGTCAGTGACTCCATTTCACATCCTGTTCATTAGTTTGCCCCGACCACGTAAATATCATGTGAGGTCTCCATTTACCTGACATACCCAGCAGTGCCGCGGGGATGGCTGACTTTGAATTTATGTGAGGTCTGTAGCTAGCAGTGAGGATTTCTCAAAACTTTAAAAGTTCTTAATGCGAAGGGGGCGAGCTCGGACTATGCGTAGCTCGGCCGGGACGGAGATGCGTTTCTGTTCAGGATGAAAAGGATCTGCATGAATACTGTGTGTAGAAGAAGGGGAGGGAGCTTTCATTGATGAAAGTCTTGCTTTGTGAAACACCTACCTGAGTTAAAACGGGCGAAGGAGAAATGTTTTCTCTTTTGCAGAACCACTCATAATGTTGCTTTGTTGTCGCAGGTAGTTTTATAACTTATTTGATGTTTGTAACAAGTTAATAACGTTGGATATATTTAGCAAGAATGTACTTATTCTGTTCTTCATACTTTGTGCATATTTTAATTTGAATGAAAAGTAGAAGGGACTAAGCATAAAGATAGCAACAAACTGACACATTTTGCTTTTTAAATTGATCCTAAATTGCTGTTAAATTTCCCTGATCACCCAAAATGTGCTCGGCCTTTATCATTGTGGGACATTACTGGACAGTTCATCTATGCGTAATTAGAAGTGCACATGTAGAGCATTCATGTGTGATGATGCTGCTTTTTCGTTATGATAAATTAGATCTGTACCAAAATGTTCTGTATTCTTCCGTGTCACGAGCTCCGCCCCTTCAATAAGTTTTATAAGAATTGGGTTGTAATTCTTGCTTTATAAACATCATTGAAAAGAATAACCTGCTTGGTGGAGGTCATTCTCTTGTTCGCTTCGCCACCCTGAGCTATAGAATAAATGCATATATATATATATATATATATATTAATAATTGTAGGCTAATAATTGCAAATAATGCAATATACGGCAACCGCTAACCATTATCCCACATATCTTACCTGTCAGATTAATAAATTGTATTACTCATTTAAAGGTCAGAAAAATAGTGAAAAATCACAATGACATCAGAGACAGATTTAGAACAAACTTTTAATCAGCTGTAAACAGCGTGTTCAGCGTTTTTGTTGGATTAACGCAGGTTGATTGATTATATTTGTGATTTATAGACATTGTTTTTTTTTTTGACATTGACATTTTCTCATAGAACTTTACGCCGGTGTTTTATAAAATCAGCAGTTAGCGCTACGTGTTCTGCCTTGAAACACATCTCCTTGATGTAACTGTAGTTCTGTAATATTGTTGTCATCCTCTCCCAGGTCCTTGTGGAACATGCTGGCCGTTGGAAAACCGATGAGGATCCACTGCCTTTGCTGGAGGTCTACACTGTGGCCATCCTCAGCTTCGCTAATGCCGCCTCCTGTCTCTCCTCCGAATGTGAAAATGTGCCACACCTACTTGAAAAGTTAGCAATGTGAGTAGAAACTCTCATACGGTTACTTCTGGAAATTATACTACTGTAGAATATAATGATTAAAGTCCCATTTTAGGATTCTTTTGATTGATTCAACAAATGTTCAGGTAGCTGTGAGTTACTGGTTCTGAATGTTGACGTTACACCAGACATTCGTTCATCTCGCACTGTTGTAGTTTTGTCTTTGAATCTAGTTCCAATTTCAGACAGGCATTTGTTTATTCAGTTATTACGTGGAAGATAATGGTGAGATGAGACAGATTATTTGACTGTATGGATGAAAGAAAACACACAAAACCTTCAAGGGAATTAAGATTTAGGTTTGAAAAACTGAATAGAATCTGCAAACTGGAACTATAAGCGCCCTTCAAGTAAGTATGAAGGCAACGTCCTTAATTTGAGAGGTGTATATACCTAAATGTATCTTCAACAAATAACTGTTCGATCCCCAGGAGCTGTGCGGAGCTGGTGCTCTTACTGCCCCAGCATGTCCCTGGTGCCTTATGGGAGGAGTTTCAGTCCTCCATGAAGGTCAGCATCCCAACAGCTGTTAGCTTTTTGATGTGTATCTTTGCAATAGGAAGTTCTGAAGTCATTCCAAAGCATTTTATTTAGCTTGGCTTTGAAAGGTAATAAAACCGGGATTGAAATGTTTTATATGGTTCTCCATACGATAATTATTACAAGAAGTAGAAACTATTTGATGTCGACAAAAAATTCAAAGCGGTAAGGCAACAGCAATTATTTAACACTAATGACTGTTTGGACACTTTCACGGAAGTTATGACCTATTTATTTTTCTTCTGGTTGCAGTTGGCACACGGCCTTTTGCAAGAAAGTGGGAGCACACAGCTTTGCCTGCTTTCAGCTCTGGCACAGCAGGATGGCGTCTGGTCCAACACCACACTAAGCAGCATCATGTCCAATACAATCCCTCAGACTGAGCAAGGTTAGAACTCACATTGTATGTTCGGTTTGGAGACAAATGTTGTGGTGTCACTGGAATCCCCTTTGCTTAGTGTTTTTAGTAATTATATATCGTGTCCCATTTCAAGTTGTTCACCTTTGGTATCTTTCCTCTGCTTTTTTCCCCCGGTGCTTTAGTTCACGAGTATCTTGAGATGGAAGGTCCTACACTCCTAAATATGCGAATAAAGCACCTCATCAAACTGGAGAGTATCGACAAAGCTGCCGTCCTGGCAAAGATGTGCTCGGAGTATCCAGGATATGAAGGAAAAGGGAACTTCAAACAAACGTACCTGCTCTGCATCTGCATGACCAAAAGTCAGGAGCAGCTAATGGAAGAGGTAAGAAATCACCCAGAGCATCTTTTATAGACAAAGTAATTCAATATAACTGCTAACACAAACCAGTATTTAAAAAAAGCCTACAAGTATGTAGTAAAGTTTAGGAATACGATTTAATTCTATTTTCTCCTCAGTTTTCAACATAGTAATTTTTCCTCTGCATGATCACTCGTGCAAACAAAAAATCAAATTTTATTATTTTTCATATATTTTATTAACATTTTTTAAATGAAAAAAGCCTCAAAAAAAGAAATGTAATCATGATGTTCACATACAGACATCATACATCCTCATTAACCAGCTGGTAAAACAAAGTAAATAAACAAAGCAGCTATATACATTAGTTGCACATTTATTTTTCACAATTGCGTTTATAGTAAAAAAAAAAAGTAGATCATCGAAATCCCCGTAATCAACTTTCCTGATTTAAAAAATCGCCCAAAAAAACAAAAACATTTGCACGAACCTGATTGTGCAGGCCTTGTCGCAGGGAAGCCATGATGGACGCCTTTACACCAACTGTAATGTGACAAAAGTTCTGCGATATTCAGCTGAACTGCAGAATGTGAAAAACCTATTTTATAAAACTTTTAACAGAAGTGTTAAAAGTGCCAGATATTCATTGGATTTCTATAAATTGCTTGTTTCTTTCTCCCCCGCAGATATCATCAATAGACTGTAAAGACGCTCTTGAAATGATCTGCAACTTGGAGTCAGAGGGAGATGAGAAAGGAGCGCGCTGCTTATGTTCTGCCTTTCTCAAGCGACAGCTTCTCCAAGGAGACGTTTATTGTGCCTGGTAAGTCTTGATATTTGTTTGAGTTGGGTGCTCTCAGAACACTCAACAAGCAGCAGCAGCAGTCAATCTGACAAACACTACACACAGTGTCACCGCCACAAAGATCCCTTCTCTGTTCAGCAGTGAAGTGTTTGATCCTCAGATCCTGACTGCAAACACTCCTACTGAAACAATCCTGAGTTTTAAGGAGCGTATCTCTTAATAGCAGCAAATGATGTCTGATTAGGAATATAAAGGACTTATACCTGAGATTCATTCCTGCTTCTCTTTGCATTAGAAGCAATTAAGTGAAAGCTGTGTGTGTGTGTTTATGTTGGGTTCGCTGTTATCATTGAAATGTATCGTGAATATTTCCTTTTTTAAAGTCAAAGAATCAACCTTGGTCTTTTCCAGGGAACTCACACTGTTCTGGAGTAAGCTACTCATGCGTCTTGAGTCGTCGGCCGATTCGTTTCTCAGCCACAGCAAAGAGATGGCTCTTCTCTGCAGAAGTGTCTGTCACATACTGTTTCTTATCAAAGTCATCCAAAATGAGGTAAAAAAAAAAGAACCAATTTAAAACTGAACACCAACATTATCCCGTAGCATTTGCCTAATCCTTTGCACCTTTGTTCTGTTTTTATATCCACAGGTTGGAGAAGTGGGGCTTCCAGTGTGTGTGGAAATGTGCATTCAAGCTCTGAAAATGACCTCAAGTGACCATAAGGATAGCAAGTCTACCATCTGCAAGACCATTTCCTGCATCTTGCCAACCGATCTAGAAGTTAAGCGTGCATGCCAGCTGACTGAATTCCTCCTCCAGCCTACCGTTGACTCGTATTATGCTGTAGAGTCACTGTACAATGAACCTGATCAAAAACCTGAGGAGGACGGGAGTCTACCAGTGCCCAATTCCTTACGCTGCGAGTTACTGCTGGCCTTGAAGACACAGTGGCCTTTTGATCCAGAGTTCTGGGACTGGAAAACACTGAAATGCAACTGCTTGGCACTGATGGGTGAGGAGGCAGCTATTGTGTCATCTATTGACACGCTCAACGACACAGACGAACAAGAGGTGGAGAGTACTCTCGAAAAGATCCCGGAGTACAGAGACCTGGAGGATTTTCTGTTAACCACTACTAATGAACTCAACGAAATCACAGACGAAAGAGAAAAAAACAGAGAGGCTAAAAAACTTCGGGAGCAGGGATTCGTCTCGGCACGGTTCCGAAATTGGCGAGCCTACATGCAGTATTGTGTTTTGTGTGACAAGGAGTTCCTGGGACACAGAATCGTTCGCCACGCTCAGAAGCATTTCAAAGATGGAGTGTATCTATGTCCTATTTGTGCTGACAGCTTTGAAAGTAGGGAGGTCTTAGAGCCACATGTAGCATCACATGTTAAGCAATCTTGCAAAGAGAGACTAGCCGCAATGAAAGCTGCAAGGAAGGTAACCAAACCACCTCAGTCCCCTAAAAGTCCATCAAAAAATTCAAAGGTTGCTGCCAAGACGAGCATTAGTCCTGTCAAAATTGAATCTCAAATTGGCAACCAATCAATGAATACAGCTCCTGTGAAGATAGAACAAACGACATCTGACACACAACTGAGTCAAGACTGTTTCTGTCCTGTTAAAAACTGTTCCAAGGCTTTCAAGTTTTTCCGTAACCTCATGGCTCATGTAAGATCACACAAAGATGACGACGAGGCCATGAGGTTTTTAGAGATACAAAAACAGAAAGTGGTGTGCCAGTATTGCAGGCGGCAGTTTGTCAATGTCAGACATCTTAATGATCATCTGCAGATGCACTGTGGCAGCAAACCGTACATCTGCATACAATTGGATTGTAAGGCCAACTTTAACTCCAATTCTGAACTTCTCATGCATAGAAAAACACACCCAGAGTTTAAGGCCCAGTGCATGTTCCCTAACTGCGGGCAAGTTTTCAGCGAGGCCTACCTTTTGTATGATCACGAGGCTCAACACTACCTTACCTACACTTGCCAAACAGAAAACTGTGGGAAAATATTCTACTCACAGTCTCAATTCCTGTCACACCAACAGATTCATGGTACAAACGATGTAGTAAACAATTTGCCTGTTACAAATGAAAGCCTTCCTGTCACTCCAAAAGTCGAGCCAACGCAGGAGAGCACCCCATGCCGAGAGGACGGGCATTCTGCTGTTGTGTGCTTTGACAAGATTAATACGGATGTATATATAGATGACGCATCAAAGGCAAACACAACACCATGCAGATCCCCCGAGGTGGCGAAAGACCTGGCTCCTTTGAGAGTGAAACATTCGATTGAGAGCATGCTGAATCCCGGAGAAGCTCCTGAATTGAGAGAACCAGGGAAATGCTACACTCCACTGACAATTCCCAGTTCAGCACCAGCTGATCTGAAAGCAGCACCAGACGCTCCATATGCACACCATGACATGGCAGAGCAAGGTGAGACTCCTCCAGTACATCCTGTACCCAGTGCTACAAATATTATGGCAAGCCAACAGGGAGAAGGGTCACATAATGTACAAGTGAATCAGTTTCAGAAAGCGATACCACAAATGATTGCTCCTTGTCAAATTAAGACAGAAATCCCTTGCTCAGTACAAGGATATCCCCCCAGCACGCCTGCTGTAACTAGCAACGACGAGAACCTGCATTGCTGCCCACATAACGACTGTACAAGGGCGTACAGTACAAACAAAAGTTTGTCCAGGCATGTGAAGAAGCAACACCCGGAAATATTTGAAGACTGGAAACTGGCAAAGAAATATAACAAAGTGGCTAAAGTTACAACAAAGAAGGCACCAGTTGGACTAGCCTCAGCCAATCAGGCTCAAAAGCTGGGAAACAGACCGTTAAATCAGCCGGGACCACTATGCAACAAACCTGGGATGGAGCAAATTGATTACCAAATGGGATGTTCAACCTCCCCTGCCCAATGTTATCCCGGCCCGATGGACCCTGTGCCTATCACTCCAATGGTGAACCCTACACTGTACCCTGCATGGGGTCCAGGTCCAAACAATGCTGGAGGACCAATGCAATCAGATATGTCCCAGTCATGGTCTACACTTCCGATGAACAACTGCTATCCGGATGCCTTCAACGTGAATGAATACCCCTCCCGCAGCTATCCTCAGTGGCAGGCAGATCCTTATCAAAGCACAGCATCTCTCCCATCTGAAAGAGATCATTCAATGGCAGCTATACATGGTCCCACTGTGTCTCACTCTCCTTCAGAGTCGAGTCTGATGTCTCAGTTGGTTTCCAGTTCTTTGATGCTTGACAATGGAGGGCAAATGCATAATGGGGGGCACCAGTATGGACTAATGCCTCCAGGGGGCAGTGGAGACAGTTCGGTTGTGAGAAAAGAAAGTACAAGCATGACAGGAGAGCCGGATAATGGAAACAGTATCTCCACAAGTCATAGCCTACCTGAAGGAAGTTACCACACTCCGTATGCTCAGGCTGAAAACTCAATCAGTCAGAGCTCACCAGTTGTTGTCCCTATAAAATGTCCAAGTCCGGTGCCGCAAGTCATAGTAAAATCTGAATTTATTAAAACAGAAAATGTGGCAACTCCTGCTTATGGACAGATGGACAACTCAGCGGATGGCATGCTGAGTCCACACAGCGTCACCCAGACTGATTTTCCGGAGGAGGGTGACTGTACTAACGCTGAATGTGAGGCTGTGCCCTCGGACGAAAAGACTGGCGACCCTGACGTGCAGAAAGTAAAACGCACCAAGTTGAGCAAGCGCACCAAGTGGCCCGCTATTATTAAGGATGGCAAGGTTATCTGTAGGAGGTGCTTCAGAGAGTTCACCAGCACAAAGTCTCTTGGAGGCCACCTGTCCAAGCGCTCGCAGTGCAGGCCATTAGATGAAATTGATCTGACTGCTGACCTGCCCATGTCATTCCTTGATTTTCTCAATGACCCGCATGTCCCTGACACGAACGGAACAATTTACAACATGTCAAATGGTGATTTCTCACAGGACTCTGGTAGCTTGACTACTCTGACTTCACCTATGGTGCTTAAACAAGAACCCCAAAGTACAAATATAATGGACTTTTCAGACTTCTCTGTTGCCCCCGAAAACCAGCAAGAGAAGGCAGGAGAGTTGGCCAATTCTGCCCTCACTGCGCCGTATCAAGAGGATCACCTGATGGAAATATCCAATGCCTTTCAAAGGTTGGATTTGATTGAGGCTGCACAAGAGAAGATGCGTAGCAATCTGTCCTTAGAGCAGAAGCGTCATTGTGATAAAACCTCCAGCAGTGAAAAAGGCAAGCTATCGAGCAAAAGCGACGACAAGCCCCCCGAAAAGGTACCTAAACCTTTTAAATGTGACCAGGATGATTGTGAGTACTCGTTCATGACAAAGGAGGCATTATTCAAACACCTGACAAAAATGCATGATTACACTATTGAAATGATAGAAGAACTGAAGAGAACCCCATCCAAGCTGTCTCCGTACCCATGTCAGATTTGTCCGAAAACATTTACGAGAACAACAGGCTTGAAAATCCACTACGAAAAAGTCCATCGCTTGTCGAAGGCAGATATCCAGAAGCTAAGGATCAGTGCTCGAAATAGGCGCGCGTTCAGACTGAAGAAAGATGATGTGTGTGTAAGCAGTGCAGCGACTGAGGCCAACACAAGTCACGTGACACAAGCCGCAGCTATGATGCCTGCTATTAAACAAGAACCATTGGACTTTGCAATCGCACCTCAAACAGACAATGAGAACAATTCAGAAGCTCCTCAGATGAATTCACCAGGAGAAGGAGTAACTGAGGGCTTCCCACATGCCGTAGCAACTGTTACACAGCTACCATCACCTCAAACCTATTTGAATGACAGGCCGTTAGGTGAAGCGGCACCGTCAGTTCTCGAAATATCCCCAGACCCAGATAGAGAGGCTGCCAATGTGAAACAGAAATCCAGTCTAAAAGAGAAACCAAGAGGGCCGCGAGGAAGACCAGAAGCTTCATCAAGTAAGATAAAAGAACCAAAGTGCAGCCCTCCTTCTGCGTCTGCCTCATCCTCCCCAGAAAAACCAAGCAGCTCCAAAAGCACACCAACAAAGGATGAGCACCAGAGGAAGGAGAAGCTTCAGAAAAGATTGGGACTCAAGATGTGTGAGGCAGACAACGCCTACAGTCCATATAGACCATATCGCTGTGTTCATGAAGGATGCACCGCTGCATTTACCATCCAACAGAATCTGATTCTCCACTACAGGGCCATGCATCAGGCATCGCTGCCCCCGACCAAAACTGAAGCTGAGCCTGAAATGACCGGTGTTAGAAATGGAGAGGAGGAGCCATTTCAGAGCATAAGCAAGGATAATGAAGTCAGGTGCCAAGTGAAAAACTGTTCGCGGGTGTTCATGGGAATCACAAGGTTGGTGCAGCATTACCTCTTACTTCACAAATTCACCCGTGACAAAGCCACGGCCATGATGGCCAGCATGACCATAGGGACTTTCGTCTGTGACCGGCCGGAATGCGCTCTCCCCTTCAACAATGTGGAGAAGTACATTGAGCACATTAAGAATTACCACAAGGAAATCGCCATCTCCGAGAGCGGCTCAGTTGATCTTACATACAAGTGCGAGTATGAGGAATGTGACCGTGTTTACTCAACAAAATCGAACCTCCTCCGTCACTTGATAAAAAAGCATAACTATGTTTATGATCCGAAAACAACCGATGGAAGGAGGACTAAATCTGTGGGCCTCTTCCCATCAATTACCAACGGGAAAGAGAACGTTGAAAACAAATTCAAAATGAAGAAGAAGAACTTTAAAAAGAAGGATGGAAAGTCTATGGAACATTGGACCAGTTTCGGAAAACCTACTCTGAAATCCCACGATGAAGCATCGGCCATGTGCATCAAGAAGTTCTCATTGCAGTACCCATGCATGATAATAGGCTGCGACACAGTCGAGCGGGCTGAAAAAAATATATTCAAGCATTACACCACTCATGGCCTCACAGAGCGACACATCGAAGACCAGAGGAGCCAGTTCATATACTGCAAAAAGTACTCGCGTGCCCGATTCAAAGACTCAAACAAATCGGAGGTGGCGTCAAGTGCGTCCTCTGAGGAGACGGAGCCAGAGGACAGTGAGAAATCAATTGATCAGAAGACAGATGACTTGGAGGATAGAATAGGCCAAGAGGACAGCAAACTGTCAAATGACGATAGTGCAGAATCTCAAGTTTCCATCGGAACAGAAGGTTCAGGTAAACGAGGGCGTCCCAGAAAACCGGCACATCCTACACCAGCTTGTCCACAGAGGATGCAGACCCTTAGAAATCGTTCGACTGTTAACAGTTCAAGAGAGAACTCAAATCCTGGTACCCCCACATCCCCAGAACAACGAGATGATGGGGTTTTGCCAGGGTCTTTTAAACCGTTAGGACTAGAGGACTCTTTCCTTAAATTCCTGGAAACCTCAGAGTCAACACACTCTTCCAAACGCAAATTAAATGAGAAACCCTGTGCGGAACTGCCGTCCAAAAGACGACAAACTCAAAAACAGAAATCTGCGACGAAAACCAAAACAAGTACTGAATTTAAAGGTTGTGAACATCTTGTAGACTTCAGAAATCCTCTCAATCTGAAATCAGTGAGTAATGTCAAAATTGTGGTGGATAAAACATTTTCAGAAGGTGCTGATCATTTGCTAAAGCAGCTACAACACATGAAGCCCATAGTTCTAATAAAGAAGTGGCTTTACAGCGGATCATAGCCCGATACTTTCCATTCAACTCAATCTCACTCAGGATTTGAGAAGTATGCTGCAGAATGGTTTGTTAATGCATCAGAATCCCAGCTGTTAACAGTTATGGTCACAGTTAACGATGAAATGGCCTATTTTGTACTTAATATGTCTTGGATGATTTTAAGTATGTATGTTAGTTAAAATAACCAGGTAATCTCTAGGGCATAGATTTTAGAAACATGTTTGTATTTATGCTTAGTACTGAAGATGTTTTTTGTTTCTTTTGCTAAATGGATACTTTTAAAGAAAACCTATGTTTTTTATATATCCCTATGGGATTTAAAGTTCTGTTTGTATTTATTTCATCCTTTTTCAACACTAGTAGACCTATCTGTAATATTTACATGTCTTCCACAAAGTGTTCAATAAAATGTTACTGGTTCTTTTTGTAAAAATATTGCCTGCGGATATTTAATGTGTCACAAATTATTACTTTTTCTAATATCTTGTTTGCATGTTAGTTTAGAGTACAGCAGATTTGTTGAGTTACTGATAAATGACAAGATGAACTTGCTTAAATAATGACACGTTATGTTAATCTGTCATGCCTCGGTTTATAGATGTTAGACACATTAATTGGTTCTCTTTCCTGAGTACATTTGGACATCAAAGGTACAAGTAATACAATTGAATATGCTTTCATGGTTACTTAAAAACACATGAATGCTGTAAGTAATCAGTGGCGCAGCTAGAGATTTTGGGCCCCATCAGTAGTGTATTGTTTTAAGGGCCCCAGTCAGGTATAGGCATATAAAACTTTCCGAAAATATTCCTCCTCCCCCAATGCAGCCCTGTAAGTAACGCCTGTGCAATCATTATGGCATAATATGATATAGGATAATAATACAAGGCATACAGATAATCTTACGTATGGGGAAGCATTACAACAAGTTAAATAATTAGGACAGATGCTTTAAAGGGCCAGGTGTGTTCAAGATCAGCAATGTACAAAACAAAAACTATCGACTCGCAAGACCGTTTGTATAAAATTAACATTAAAACATCAGGTAACAGACAACGATTTCAATTTTCCTAAGAAACCGTCACAGTAGATTTAATCTTGCCCAAGGAATTAATTGTTAAAACGTTTATGAACACTTGTGTAGCCGTTTGTTAGCGGAGACGTGGAAGATCGGGCGAAACCGATGGACCCTGAACACAACCTTTTCCGTAAACGTCATTCTGGCGGGAAGACGAGACACTTGCCAAACACACCGAAGGGAAGTCTCTTAGTATTTAAATGGTATTCGGACTTCAAGAAAACGAATCAACGTATAAAACCGAAGTCTTAAGTGTCGCTTGCTAGCTAAAGCTGAGATGTCCACTTCGTCAGTTTCAAAGGTAACGTACTTTGTTGACATGTGGCAAGCCAGACTGACTTGAAACATATAAACATCACGTATTTCGTCCTTTACCTTCGTACTCACCGCCACTGTGATTTGATATTTCAGGGCTGTTTTGTTTTCAAGCCAAGTGCCAAGAAGAAGAAGAAGAGCTCGCTCGGTGTAGGTGAGTGAGTTCATGTCGACTTGAGCTTCATTTCGGGTCAGCTGAGTTTTAAAACAACGAGCGGCGAGATGGTTTGACTGTGGTGACGTTAACACATGTTTCTGTTATTTCCCCACAGAGGATTATTTCATCCAAGGCTGTGAAGGTGCTGAAACCAGTGATATACGATTCAGACTGTGTCATGAACTGTGGACCAGAATTAAAACGGATACAGAGGTAAGGTTTATTAATCAAAACATACACTGAAGTTTGTGGAGGACATTCACATCCAAGACAGTGATTGCTGCCAAGGTGCTGTCCTAACATTTTAACCATTACAAGCATTAATTTTACGTATATGAGACGTTTCTCAGCTTTATATACATTATAAAATCTATTGCATTGTCTCACAAACCACCACATGTGACAAAACAGGAGATCAAAAGCACTGTTCTATGTGTGATTTAAGGTTAAAGCATACAAATCAGATAGTGTTTCAATCTTTTGGAAAGACCTCAGGAGTCTAAATGACAGCTGGCCCATGAACCATCTGTGGATCTGAGTTTATAATTGATCACTGTTGTGGACTGTCAGGTTTTACAGGATGAACTCAACAGGCAAATCCTGGACAGCTTGCTGGACTTCACCAGGAAGTGCTCCTCCACTCGCCGACACAGCGACTGGGCATCTCAGATGAGGGCCAGTGAAATTCCCACAGCTGCTCTTGTGCTGGGTATGCTGTTGAAAACATTTGAGATTCAGACCAGCTAGCTCAACAAGACATGAAGGAGGCATTGTAAAACACTATTTTGTGTTCTCTCTTCATCAGGTGTGAATGTTCCTGACCATGACATGACCTTCCAGAGCCTTTCTGACCTGCTCCTGCAATCTGTCACTCCGCATGTGGTCTCTGTACAAGCCAAAGAGTGTGGAGGTAAGAGGTTAATGCTATAATATTGAATTCTAAAGTAGTAAAGTAGTTATGGTTTGATAATTCTACTTTTTACAATGGTATTCAGTCTATATGCTTTATAATTCCAGCATTAAAGCATTTGATGAAGAGGGTCTTGGAGAGGCTGATGGATGCGAATGTGGCTATTGATGATGAGGATGAGGAGGATGCTGTGCAGAATATAACTCCTCTCCACAAGAGCGTGCACTGCTCCCTGAGCACACTCTGTGACTGGTACAACACGAAAACGAAGGTCGGTCCATAAAGCATAGCTCTTGTGCATGCTTGTGATTTGTTTGCATAAAAAAAAAGCTCGACGCATTTCTCTCTTTATTTCAGAAAGCCAACACTCCTGGAAAAAAGCGTAGTTCTCCAGCCAAAGATGAGCAGCTGCAGCCCCCCATTGTTATTATTTTCAAAGATTTGGAGGCCTTCAGCCCAAAAGTTCTTCAAGAGTTTATACTCATCTGCAGGTAACAAGGATCGCTGTGTTAATCTTATTATATCATTGTTGCAGCAGCCTCAACTTTTATCAGAATGACAATACAGTAATCTGAAGGCTCCTTCAGTCTTATGAGTCTGCTGCGAGCGTCTAACATTGATTATTTAGTCTTCAACTTGTTTCAAAACTATTCAAACAGCCTTAAAGCTCTGAATGTTAAACTGATAGCATTTGATATCCTGCCAAACGGCTTTTAATTTATTTCAGAATTTCTCTCTGTTTCCCAGCCGATACATCAATCAGCTCCCACTGATGTTCATCTTTGGTATCGCCACGTCACCGAGCACCATCCAACACATGCTGCCCCACTCGGTGTCCTCCCTGCTGTGCATAGAGCTTTTCCAGTCTCTGTCCTGCACGCAGCATCTTGCCACAGTCATTGACAAGGTACCTTTATCCTCACTCACTCATAATGTTTATCGACTAGAATGGCACACTTTTTGGTTAATCCTGCCTTAAGACAGACAGACAATCCAACAGACAGTTTATTCTTATATTTGTCTGTACACTGGCGTTTCAGAGGATGTATGATCATGAAAAGTTGCCTCAAAGGCCTGAAAAAGTCCTGGATCATTTGTGGGCTAAGACTTGTATGAACCCTGCATGAAAAATCATTGTATTCTTTGTGCCACTCATGTTTCCAGTTGATCCTGACACCCAAGTTCCCTTTCAAGCTCAACGGCAAGGTTATGCAGGTGCTGATCAGCATCTTCCTCTACCACGATTTCTCTGTGAGAAACTTCATTAAGGGCGTGCAGGTACGGACCAGCTGTATCTGATGTGTGTCAGTCTACTCCCTCTACGTCCTGTGTGCTTGAAGATCTAATTCAAATGTGTGTTTGACATCGGCCTTTTGTTCAGCTGGCCCTGCTGGAACACTTTCACTCTCAGCCTCTGAGTGTTCTGTGCTGTAAGAAGAAGGAAGCTCTGCTCAACGTCATGCAGCTAAGCAACAGCGACATGGAGAGGATCAGGCAGCTGCCGTCGTTCAGGAGGTACGCTCTAAGTATCTGTGTTTGTCACTCCTCAGTGGAACATTAAATGTTGTCAATGTGGCTGGTAGTGAACTCACGAGCAACTTAGTTTGTCTTAATGAGGTTTGGTTTTACTGGATTGTTGCCAAACTTGTATGGTTTTAAGATTTAAAACTTTCCCCAGGTATGTAGAGAAGCAGGAATCTGAGGAACAGGCAGATCTGTTAAAGAATGACACTCATTTAAAGGTAAATTCTTTGTTTTATCGATACGTGTGAGTCACCACACACATCTGGACAGAATTAAATATTTGAGCATGGCTTCTCTCTGATTTTAGGAAGTATGTCACAAGATGATAAAGGACCTTCATAAATACCACAAGAACTATTATCCGGTCTTGAGGTGTCTCCACACTCTGACCTCATCACTACCTCGGTACCCCCTCGGAAAACAGGCAAGAACTCACTGCTTCTTGCTCAACATTCATGCTAATTATTGCTTATTGCCTTGATATAATACTGAATCAAATGTTGTTTGTGTAACAGATCAGGGAGCTTCACTTAATTTGTCTGGAGAAGAATGTATGGGAGAATGAGGATTACCAGACCGCCATGAAGCTTCTGAAGTAAGCCCGGATAATTAATCTGCATGTGCAAGTGACTCCAAGTGTGAAGTTAATCCAGCCTCAAATATTTAAATGGCACATTTGTTGCACACAATTGTTGTGGCTTTGTTTAGCGCAGACTTTTTTTTTTTTTTAACTAATTAAGCAATATAATATGAGAGCGTGTGCTTTTACTGTCGTTATTCTCAGGACTGTGAATTGGTCACGAGAGTTTTATTAGCATCACTGACCTCGTGTTTGTTACCAGCAAAGTAGAAGATAAAAACAAAGAAAAGATTAGAAGAAAATGCTTTCTTATTGCCTGGCAATACGCTCTCTACATAACAATTTAGATTTAAAGGTGCTTGTTCTATTCTAATTTTGGGAAGCATAGTGGATAATTGCAAATAAGATTCAACAATTTTGCCACCAGATGGTGACACATTCAGGGTTAGTTTGGTATCTTTACACCTCCTGGTGGGCTGGATAGACATTAATATACAATATTATAGACTTTCTCTTGGCCATGTAAACAGCTATGACCTTCCGTCTGTAAACCACCTGTGGTTTCCTCTCCAGGATGATGGCTAAAGACGAGCTGATCACTTTGCTCCAGCGGTGTGCAGAAATTCTGCAGCCTGTCAAGTCGGAAAAAATGAAGAGTGCTCGTGTCCAGCTGGAAGACCTGCTCGCCAAATTGAAGCAGCTGGACAGTAAGTAGTGAAAAGTTGAGGTTATTTTTCACCCTGAGAATCGTCTAGTGTTTGCTTTGCATTGGTCTCTCTCCTCAGATAATACATTTGCAAATGTCATAAACGATGGAAGACATCAGGATCTTTGTCTCGTTCTCAACAGCTGCTGCTGCTGAAAATGTCGTCCATGATGAAGAAGACAGTCTCACTTCTCCAGTGAAAAATCTGCAGAAGAAAACTGATCTGTTCCAGCTGCAGAAGGTAACTCCCCAGTGTGTCGAGGAGAGCATGCTCTCTGGAATGCATCACCGTTGTGTTGGGTTGCGGTGACACCTGATTCTTCTACTGATTTCAGGCTTTGCTGGAGATGAACGAGTCCCGGAGATCCAAGAGACAGAGTCCGTTTGAGATCTTACGAAATGAAGCCCTTGAGTTTATCGACAGTTTAGTGAAGTGAGACATCGCGGTCGTCCTTAAAATATGCCAGGACCATTTAACACAATGACACATCACACAAATTGCTGAAATTCTTCTCCTCCCTAATATGTCTGTCCTACCCAGGAGCCACCTGTCTCCTCCAGAGTCTCAGACGTTGAATGAAATCTGCTACTACAGCTCCTCCGCCTCCGTCAGGCGCCACCTCAATGCTACACCCCGCACCTCCATTCAGGCTGCACTGAGTAGTCCCTACTATTATCTCCAGGTACATCTACCTCAACTCACTAAGTATGCACTCTTAAATGTGAGAAAGAACAGTGATGACTAGAACTTCTTTGTTTAGACTGTGAAATTATAAGAATTGTTTTTCTGATATGTGAAGGGAAATAATAAACCAATGTAAGAATATCTCCTCTGCAGAATGAGAGCCTGAAGACGGAGGATGGGACCGTCTCTAATGCTGCTCCTGATATTTGCATTGCTCACAAACTCCATCTTGAATGTGGCAGGCTGATCAACCTCTACGACTGGCTGGAAGTGAGTTAACACTGCAGAAGTTAACTCCTCATAACATCGGATTTTCAACTTTGCCTCAGACATATTGATTGGAAATTCATTATTCGTCAATATGTTATTGATTACAGATTAAACACAGGTCGAGACTGGACTGGATACTGACTGAATGTAAACCTGTTTGTTTGTTTTTCTTCAGGCCTACTCCACCGTGGTATCTGCAGCTGAGGGTCACAATCAAGATTCTGACAGTTTTGGGAAAGTGGATGAACTCAAACAGTATCCTTCCATAACAAGGTGTTTAACTTTGATACATGCATACATGTACGCCTGTCATTTCCAGATAACTAGAAATCAGGATTATAATAAAAACGACCCAAACATGAAGCTGCAACAAGAAATGACGACTCATTAAGGTTGTGAATAAAAAGTTTGGATGTTAACTCAGATCCTTTGAGGGATCATATTGAAGGTGCTGCTGTGATAACATCTAACACAAGGATGTTTTCACATTCATTGATGAAAGTGCCAATTTTCTCTTTGGTCATTGAAAATCACATTTTTAAGAGGCCGGCGCTGACAAAACATATTTTGGAAGTGAATCCTGGTCCAATATTCAGCATGCACAATGAGGAAACAGAGCCTGCAGTGCACAGACACTGAACACATTCCTTTTTATAATGAGGTAAGAGACATTCTGTGTCCAACAGTTGAACTTGTCAAATGAGAAATGGTTGTCTTTATTTAAAAAGGACTAGGTCACGGACACAGGCACATGAAACGTTGTTCCTAAACTGTTCTCCAGCGCTCGTTTCATCAGGGCTGTGTCAGAGCTCGAATTTCTTGGCTTCATCAAGTCCACGAAGCAGAAGACGGACCACGTGGCTCGACTCACCTGGGGAGGCTGCTGACAGTCCACACAAAATCAACCCCTCAGCAACTGACAAAATCTTGAGTTTACAAACTGTGATGAATTTTTGCCTCTAATAAAATATATGAACTGTTTGGTAACCAAAGTGTTTGTTTTATTCATGCCTGTGTGTAAGATCATCACTTGACTTGTAGAGCTGTTATGTGTAAAAATGAAGAGTTGACATTTATTAGGAAATGCCTCCTGATTAGTGGGAGCTGTGGCGTTTGACATTCTTAATAAAAGAAATGATACAAGCTTTCCACCTGACACCCTGCAGCCTCAGCTAAATTACTGTGTATATGTAAAAGAACAAAGTGTCCCCCCCATTTGGTTGTAAACCATTAACTAAAACCTGCCACTGTAGATACCAAAGATCATTCATTAAAGCAACTCTTTAAAAGATTTTTATTGTTTTCTCCAAGTAAGTACATTGGTGTCAAAATGATACCAGTAAAACAAATCAAAATAAATAAAACACTGGAAGGGAGGGGAAATCTAATTAACCCACTTGATGCTGAATTAAAAACAACAGAGGATAAACTGCAAACATATTCTCTCTGTTCAACTGTGTGTCTTCCACTTCCTTTCAGATTGACCAGCAAACCTTAAGTAAAACTCGACGCTGCTTTATCATATTTACATGTAACAAACAGAAGAGTGACAAAGCCTGGAATGCTGGGAATCATTACAAAAGTACAGCATGAACATAGGCCACTGGTAGAGATGGGGTCCATTCATTTACATTAGGAAGCACCTAGTTGCTTACAACTGACAACAGCTTCATATAAACCTTTGCCCAAAGACAGAATTATGGCACAGTAAGAAAAGTTTCATTTTAACTAGCTAAACTGAATCTCTTACAATGATGGGAGCTTTGTTTTCCTTTCTTGACATATCACATAACTTGCAGCAAGAGACTGTCATCCTGCACACTCAGGAAACATCTGGAGAAGAGGGAGATTAAATGCATTCAGAAACCAGACTTGTAACTTTAGACTTCAGAGGCAGAACGCCAGTGAGACAAGAATGTGGAAATCATTTAAGACAAAACTAGAAGAACTCACAGCTTGCCGGTTGCTCCCCAAATCGTCGCATCAACTGATCATGTGTGAACTTCACAAAGGTGTCATATTGTTCTGCAACAGGAAAAATGACAGCTGTCGTTAATGAAAATGTTAAATCCAACGAGGCAGTATGCATTTGTAGGATTAGCCCAGAAATGTTCAGGCGATGAATCAAACAGAAAACAATTGTTCATCAACATATATTGGTTACAGCTTCACACATGTTAAAGATGTATTTGCTGTTCTCTATTTATGTTGCTCTAGAAGGAAACCTTTTTGGGCTATTGATCAGACTATGGAGGCAATCTAAAGACATCATGTTGAGGTCTGCGAACATGCATCTGTTTGTTGTTTTATTTTACAGACAATAATTAAACAACAAAAATATCAACAGATGGACCGTTAGTTGCAGCTGTCGTAAGAGTTAAACTTATCATCAAGGTTGATCTTCCTGGTACAGGACTGATCATACACACAATGAGTGACATCAATAATCTGACTTAACTCACGTTAAGTCAAATTAGTTTTTTAAGCCGCAAATGATCCATTTAATCAAATACATTATCCAACAAATGACTCTCCAATCGATAACATTCACTACAGCATAAAAAATAGATTAGATAATTAGTAATCGCTCCATTGATCGACTAGGTTTAGAAAAAAAGGCTACTTTCAATCAATAACTGCTTTCAGGATAAATGCTCGCTTGTTTCGGCAAAACAAATGTGAGCATTGGAGAGATATTTATATTATAGCTTTTAGGTTTTGACTTGTAGTATTATTACTTAATATTTTTAGTCATCAAAAGTGCTATTGATAACGTTCAGTACAACATGGCGCACCCTCACTCCCCTGTTCCCTTGAATTAACATCACAACACTCTTGTTTGTGGTTCAAGAGACTGAACTATGATGAATCTATAGCAACAGTATTTATAGATAAACAAAACAATTTTGGACCTGACATTTTAAATTGATCAATTCCCTCCCTGAAGTCCCTTTTTTTGGAAAGTAACACTTTTACTCTGCACCTTTCTAAAAGCTCGGTGGATGTATGATTTGTTTAATCATTTGTCTACATAAAATAATGTTATGTTAAGGTTTTAAACCTGGTCTTTTATATTGTTTATGAACCAACACATAAACTTAGTGTGCTGATCATTTGTAAATTCATATAATTCCCTCCTAGAGGACGGGATCCTGTTATCAATGCTTTTCTTTATAACAATTACTTACAGCTCTACTCTACTAACCTGTTAATTAGTAAATCATGTTTGATGTTCTTGACTGATTATGCAACTGATTTTCCTTGTTTTCACAGACAGCATCCCTTACTAAATGTGTACAAACCTGCCAATTTTGAAGTCATGGTCTCCTCATACTCCTCTCGCACCTTCTCTTCGCTTTCTTTCAGCAGGCGCTCACAGATCATTCCAACTTGTCTGAGGGTGAATAATGGCTGTTCTTTCCTTGATGGAGAAACGCCACCAGAGGATGTCCCTATATAAATCGAATAAAACCTTACTCAGAGTCAAGGTAAATGTGATATTTCATATTTCCTGGGCTCTTGTCATTGTCATCGGCAAAACAGCCTCTCCTTCATGCATGCTACTTTACCAACCTGGCATGTTAGAAACATTCATATTAGACGACTGGGATGGGGACTCAGGAGAATAGCAGCACTCTGATTGTTGGTAGACTCCATCTAAATGCTTCCTCTTTTGTATGCGTTTGTACTCCTGCTTGATGCTGTTGAGGATTTGTTCTGGTGGGGAAAAAAGACAGATATAAGTCAACCACTCAAAAAGGACAGTGGTCACACTTTCTTTGTCATGTAAAAGGCATTTTTAGTTTATAGCTGGTTGTAGTGTGGCTCAACGTGTTGCAAATGCCTCTCAGGTCCCTCGCTGGACATCAAGCAGGCCAAAAGTAGTAACGTTACCTGCACTCAGTCTTGACGACGATTCCCCAAATGGCGAGGGCTCCATGCGGAGGTACTTCCTGGGGGATGAGGATGGGGACACGGGGATACATCTTCGTCTTTTAGGAGAAGTAGGACTCATCAGTGGATCAAAATCCATGGACCTCTTCAGGGTGGCTCCACACGCCATGACTTCAGTTTGTTAAAAGAAAATGGGGGTGTAAAATTACCGAAACAATACAATAATGAGGCGATAACATATGACATACGATGAGGATTGCTAACTGTGGCTATTCTTTAGCCCATATTGCTATCTTAACCTGAATTGTTCTGCTAATATGCTGTTGCTGATGAATACATGCTAATCATGTTGCGCAGCTGAGGCTTTAAATATTGCTAGCAAGCTAACGTTAGCTCTGCAGGCTAGCCAATATTAATAAAGAAAACAAAGCTACCGTTAGCTTTGGCTACCATTGGAAAGGCTTTACGCTCTACTGTAGATTTCAATAAAACTGTCGTACCTTTTGGTGGTAAACTTGGCCTGCACAACCTGAGTTATCAACTTAAGTTTTTCTAAAAGTTGCTTCCCAAAAGTTGAAGTGACGATAAGCCAGCTGCGGGCTGAGTGTCTGCGGTTAGATAGGAGAGCTAGCTAACACGACTTAGCTGCTTGTTTTTGATGTGAAGCTATCGGCTTCAACGGCTCATGACGTCACGTGGGAAATCGTTGCAATGCATGTTGGGTTATGTAGTAAACATTGGTCAATTTTGGTGCCGACAGACCAAACAATGTAGATATCAGTATTAAATGTCCACGCGACAAAACAAAATGCTATTTTCAATTATAAGAATTATTAATTATTATTTTAGTTTTATTATAATCAAGTTATTGTATTTGAGGAATCCCACCTATGTTCATTTGTAGGTTCAAGCAATGTGAACCAACAATCACTGTCTTCTGTGCATCCACATGGGGGCAATATTACACAGAAAAAAGAATAAAAGTACACCACTCATGACACTCGCCACTCATGGTTTGCGGATACGACAGGGATTACAATATAAATCACACACTTTATATAAACTATATAATAATTTCTGCAGGCATCAAATTATATTTTAGCTGACTTTTATCTCATTTTTGTTTTGTGAATCTCTATTGCCATCCCTTCTCTAATCTACAGAACAAAGAACAAAGTATCGTATCCAGTAAATCATCAAGTGCTGACGTATTTAATGAACAAGAAAAAAAGATGAACAGGTATGTTTGCAAGTTTATGATAAAAATAGACAAATTTCCAATCTTTATTGAACACATGTTCTTGTTATACACACTGTCGTAAGACACAATGGCACAATGGATGCTTCACAGCAATCTGACAGCATAACGTCTCAAAAGATGCTTCACCTGGTTTATATGAACATGTACCATTCCCAGATGATTACAGACTACAGAAATCCTGTGATTTAAGTATGGTATCACAGTTTTGCTTTTCAAAACCTACAATAAATACAGCAATATTCAATAACATTGAAATGCCAACAATATCTTACCAAATCATAAATTACTGATTTCAAAATCACTGATGAGATTCTACTTCTGCTTCTAAGTGGTAAGCTGTCGTTCAACGGACATTTTGAAAGTACAGACAGTTTCACTTTGCGTCATTGCCACACTGTTGTTATGAAGTGATGAGAGAACAACGGAGAATATCACTTTTAATACATTAAAGCTGAAATCTGTAACCTTCTGCATATTCAAGCTACAGTAAAGATGACAAAGCACATATTAATATGTTTGAACATGTACAAAATCTCGGTACAAATTCCAACCAGACAGGCACCTTTATTATTATTTACTAAATGAAATCAGCCTAATTTGGGATTGTGAACCAGACAGGTGCAAACGATCTTATCTCACTCCAGCATAGAGAGGAATGTAAGAATTTATTAATGGGTTCTGCTTTAAAACAAAAGAAACTTGTTTTATAAGTCAGTATCTAAGTCATTTTTGGCACGTTTCACAGTCACAGAGCAGTGCAGTCGGAGAATCAGGGCTATTTTACAAAATATTCACTTCACAGTTGGGTCAGACCAGGGCAGCTTGTCTTTTAAACCGCATCTGCAGTAGAGGTCTCAGTCACTCCAGAAACGGTAACCTGGGCTACTTTTACTCTGGTGTGTCTGGAGCCAGCTCCATCTTTCCCTGCCCCAGCTGCTGAGCCTCTCACACTCCTGCTGTTCCAGTCACTTTCACCACTGTTGTCCATGGTCTGCGTCGTTCCCCTGCATGCATGGCAGATGTTGAGGAAGGCCCTGCGCAGATCCTTGCTTCTCATGGCGTAGATCACGGGGTTCACAGTGGAGTTGAGCAGGCAAAGCATGCTGCAAAAGGCAAACACAGTCTTGATGAAGTCGTTCACCTTCCCGAAGAGGTCAGAAACCATGATGGCTAGAAGTGGGCCCCAGCAGATGATGAGGGCCACCAGGATCATAACCAAGGTCTTGGCCAGACGTAGGTCCATGCGAGCCTGCTCGGGTCTGACTGTCTGAACTTTGGTCCCCTCTGCAGTGTAGACAATCACACTCCTCTGGGAGGTGCGGCTCAGCATGCGGACAGCATGGTGGTGAGACTTCCAAAGAATGAATATGTAGGCGTAGATGATAAAGAGGACCAAGACACTTGTCATCCCAATCCAGAACATCAGGTACTTCTGGTCAATTAGAGGGAAAATGTCCGAGCAGACAGAGTTGAGACGCTTGCAGTTCCAGCCCAGCAGCGGCAGCAGTGAGATGACGATGGAGATGGTCCACATCAGACTGAAGGCAATAACTGCTTTAGTCTTTGTAACAATACGTTTATATGCCATAGGCCGGTGGATGGAGATGTAGCGGTCAATCGCAGTGAGGAACAGACTGCCCACGGAGGCAGTGAAGGAGGCTATCACCCCAGCTAGCTTGAAGAGGAAAATATTGGGGCTGTCCTTCCTGTGGAGGACATGGAAGTCCAGGAAGCTGTAGACAAAAATGATACTACCGATTAGATCAGCCACAGCCAGACTTCCTATGAAGTTGTAGGAAGGACGAGATCGAAGTGTCCGTGAGTGCAGGATCACACACAGCACCATGAGGTTCTCCAGCACTGTAAATGTACCCAAGGTGAGCGCCAAGATGGCGACGGCGAGCTGCTGACCTGGAGTCAGAATCATGAAACACTCCATGTTTTCCACAAAGTTCTCCCCGCACTGCGCCGCACCCCCGCTCTCCACAGAAGTTTCATTTCCTAGCAGAAGGTCTGATAGGTTGGTGGGAAAAATGGGAGACAGGCTGGCATAAATCACCTCCTTATTTTCAGAGAAGGAGCTACTAATGGACGCAGAGTGAGACTTCTCAAAGCGGAATCCATTCTTGATCAGGCTCGAGTCGACGGAGGGGTCGTCGTAGCTGGCGTCATTAGAGCCCAGATACTGCACACCTGTTGTGAACGTGCTCATTGTGGTGCCTGCTATCCTATGCAAAGCCATCTTCATGTCTGAGTGGCTGCTGTAGAGATGCTCAGTAGAGAGGAGTGTATTTAATGCAAACGGACATCTAACAGGGAGAAAAAAAATCCACAGAGGGTGCAAAAATTAATACATGTAAATTAATAGATATGTTAACAAGTAATTGACAATAGATGGATGATTTGAGAAGATACTATTAATGTGAGATGAGTGGGTGGGAGATATTTGGGGAATCTGTGCATCAGCCAGCTGACTCGAGCAGATGCATCACAGACAATAGTGGGAAACTGAACAGTTGATGACAAACCTGCGCTGCCTCGGGGGAAATCATTGCATTAAGTATGTAGGACAGCCAGGCTTTCTTATTAATTAAAGCAGGTCATTAAGCATTAAGCTGTTTTTTCAATAATCATTGAATTAATGAGGTATCAAGGGAACGAAAAGAATAAAGAGTGCACATATTGGTCCTTTGAAGCGTTTACATTTAATGCCAGTAATGATGATATTAATTATTGACATGTACGTTTACTTGAACGGGATTGTTACAGGCTTCCAATTAAACATGATTGGTTGAAATAAATCACTTTAAGTCCGGGAGCGCAAGGAAAGACAATTTTTTACGCACACTTTGGAGACGCTGATAATTACAACTACGAGTTAATAAGTTCAATAAACACAAACCAAAAAATGAAACAACATACAAAATACATGCAGACACATACCTTGGTCTTCCCAGACAGAGAGCTTGCTCCGGTCCGTGACGCCAGATTCAACTAAAGTGGGAGAAAAACAGTTGTTTCCACGCTCCTCGTCAACAGTTCAGTAAACACCAAGAATCCCTGGAAACCAGTTTTAAATTGCAATTGCTCCTCAGATCATTTGCCTGTGGAATTATCCCGCGCTGACTTCCAAGATACTGTCAATGTCAAACAGAGTAAAGCAGCCAGCGGGGTGTGTGTTCGCGGCAGCGGGCGGTTATAAGGCTCCGCTTTGTGCGCGTGGTCACGTGGTCGGAGGTGTTTGCGCGCAGTCGGAAGCGCATCCCGGAGCCTCAACACCTTTTATCTTGGAGCAAAGCAGCTGCTGCAGGACAGATGTGCAAAATAAGCCTGAACCGTCGTGCTCGGATGACCCAGCAGGCCCCACTGCTGTGTGTGCAATAACAACAACAACATTAACAACAACAACAACAACTATAAAATAACATTTTAAAAGTAATAGTAATAATAACAGTGCTAACAATAATATTAATAATAAGGCAATGGCCAAAACCAGTCACCCATATAAAAAAAAGTCATTTTGGCTGCAGCAATCTTAAAGCTTGTGGCCAAAGATGAGTGTAATGCAAATGAATTGTTAATCAGAGACTTGTCAGCCCCCAGCTCATGCTAATAAAGTTGGCAATAGAGTTTGACAACCAAACATTAAGGCAATATGTTCCCCCCTATTGGTTTAAGTTGGGAAATATCCAGCTGATTAATATTGGCTTGAAATTGTATATTGTATATTGTATATATATTCTGATATTCTGTAGTTATTCCAGATGTTCTTTATAATCCACGAGATTTGACCATTTAATATCAAGATGATAAAACACTGCTGATGTTTTTTGTTTAGGTTTTCTGAGCTGGTCTGTTTGACATCACAAGACCCCACCAGGGATAAACAAACCATTTTCTTTGTAATTTTATGAAGAAGTCCACGCAGGTTCCGTTCCCATGACCAGCAGGAAGAAAATCTGGGTTGGGGAGTTAGTGAGGGAAGGACGCTTTCCCCTCCCTCAACAGTCACATCTGAAGCCGTTGCGCAAGGCATCTAATCCCCCAACTGCTCACCAGGCACCGCTAAAGTGGCAGCCCAGTGCTCCAGTGTGTGTGTTCACTGTGCTCATCCAGACCACCAGAATAATGAAACCTTCTTTGAACGTAAGATTCAAAACACACCATCGATTCATAGAATACAATTTTTTGAAAGTCACAGAATTACCAAGTGATTTATCTATTTATTTACAGCAACTGGAGGGGGGGGGGTCACTATTAAGAGTCCTTTTCCTGTCCTGCGCAGCTGCGCAATTATTTCCACTATGCACTCCCAGCAGAGCCATCTCCCAAATTACATGTATCTTGTTGTGGAAAATACATGACATTTGGCGAAGCAACTTCATGGGAAAACAATGAAAGGCATTGCAGATGATGCCAGAGCCTCCAGTTTTGGCAGAACAGAAGCGTCTGAGGAGTCATCCAAGTAATTACTGAACACTTGTTATGCTGAGCTTGAAGCAGATTCAACCAGCCATTGATCACTTGTGGCAGAACAGTATATCCAATATGTCCTTTTCAACGAGATGGTTTACACAGACGGACTGACAGACACGCAGGTGGTTTAAGTGAGAGCTCTCGTGAATAACTCCCGATAGTGGAATTCATCAGCGATTAATTCAGATGTATGCAAAGTAATGGCTGTTTCAGTGCGTATGGCTGTTCTCCTCATAATCAGGATAACGTTTTAATTTGGTTTTGGCTGGGATGCTGCGTCTATCATCTCTCAAAGCAGGGGGCAGAATATTGCAAATCCACATCCATCATAATAATTATCATCATTATTTCAGTGAAGCGTGACCAAGAGATTTCCAAGACAAAAAGCTGTGTGATGACAAAAGGATCGTGTGGCTGTAACAGCGACTTGTAGAGGTTTTTTTTTTTCCTTTTTCTTCTCTAAATCTCCTTCCACCATGTGGGCTGTGTCGTTATTTGGTGGTGAATATCGCAAGTGATTTAGAGTTATTGATTTTTAGTAGGCTTCCTCTGTAAAAGCACCATTTGATATTGATCCATTCCCATTTATAGTCAATTGGCATTTGAGTGGTCGCCTACGTGATGGAATCATTACTTCAGACCTGCAGTCCTCCACATTTGTCTTTATTATATCATATATTCACGTAATATGCTTATGCGAAATATTAGTTTCTTAGAGACAAGAAATATAAAACCAGACAAGACTCTAAACAGGAGGTCAGTCTCTGCCGCGTTTATGTGCAAGGGTAGGAAGATGGGAGAGAGTGGGGAGGGGGTGAGGAGGAAAGGATGCATAATTAGAAGAGGGGAGGAGGTTGTGGCTGAACACTCACACCTCTTAACCATTTCCTAATGTGCCACTTCTATATTCTGTTGCTCCCCAGCTGGAAGCACTTCATTGCGTAGCCGAGGTGGAATCACAGATTGGAGTCTGTTCAAAAATAAATAAATAAAAAGCCCCCCCAAAAAAATAATGTTTGCTTAATGTATTCAACATTATTTTCTCCATCTCACAAACAGAGAAGTCATTTGCATCTTCAAATCAAATGTGTTTGCTGATCCATTTTCAATTTGGGAAGAGTTTCAATTAAAGTAACTCTACACCCTTGGAAAATACATCAGAGACATAAACAGGGAGAGAAAGGAAGTTCCCTGCAACGGTCGTCTCGTGCATCAGATAATCCAACAGCGCAGCAGAAAGGATGAAAAAAAGTTGTGATTTATTGCCATCTGTGACCGAGTTTTCTTTGTGGATAGAAGAAAACACTTGTGCAACGTACAAAGGAAGATAAATGAGAACATACATCAGTAGAAAGCAGGAAGTCTTTTCTACACACACACACACACCTTAATGTGGTGATGTCCTGGGGATCCTGGGACCTGTGTCCTCAGGGGGGTAATACCCCCAGGTGGAACTATCAAAGGACTGTTGCCTGGAACCGGGTAACCTGGGTATCCCCCCTGGAACCAGGCATGAGGGAGCTCACCGACGAGCATCTGCTGGCTGGGCCTTGACCCATGGGCAGAGCCCTAGGAAGTATCATCGAGTCCCCGCTGCCCACCACCTGCAGACAAAGGCATGCCGGCTGCATTGCCAAATGGCAGGAAGACAGAGGCGGTGATCTAGCGAGGCTGTCTGACCCCTGGCATAGTAAACCGGTTCTAGGGAAGTGGAACGTCACCTCTCTGGCGGGGAAGGAGCTGGTGCTTGTGCAGGTGATGGAGCAGTACCGTCTAGATATTGTGAGTCGGGATCAGAGTCAGGACCTACAAACCAGAGTATACGGTTCTCTGCTGGACAATGGTGGATTGGAGTTCTAGGATCTCGGGTCTTCTTCATAATTGGGGGTAAAATGGAATTGGATAGGTGGATTGGTGCTGCGTCAGTAGTGAAGCAGATGCAGCAGAACAGCAGAAATGGTGGATTTTCAAGCCACAGGGTAGAATATGAGTGTGGTCCGTGGGTAGAATACCCTTCATGCATCATTAGTCATACAAAGACCCGTTTTTATCTTAGCTGAACACAGTGATAATCACAAAGACCTAGCAGGTGGTTCAGGGGATGCACACAAGCGCAAACAATATGCAAATGAGCGCTACAGGCAAAGATGACAGCAAGACACATCAAATCACAGCTTTTTTTACTCAGGGTTATCCCTCATGGTTTTAAGGGTGAATGCTTCTATAAATTCCCCCCCTGCCAGCCTCAGAAAAGATATCTGTGTGCATCACTCTCCTAACTGCAGATACGCTCATGAGATGATGGTGAAACTGCTGCCCTGCACAGCCGGAGAAGGAAGAGTGTACTCGCCATCGCCTCGCGGCGCCACAGCGTGACTCAGAGCCAAAGAGTAATTTACTTGTCCCACAGCCAGCTGCAGAGCTTCGGAGACTGACAAGGAACCCAAACACACCTGACTGCCGTGATGCAGCAGTCACTTTATCGGCTATCACAGGGCCCGTTTTCTGTCAGAGGGAGGAGAAGTTGTGAAATTGAAATTTATTTTTAGAAACTCACATCCTTTGTTTTCAAAACCGATTGTCGTCAATTGATTGTAAGAGAAAAAGTTTGTCGTCTAACAAAAAGAAGCAGCACCTTGGATTTTTGGACGCAGCGTACTCAGAGAATTGCAAAGTTTGATTCGAACCTTTACACTCTCATTCTGCTCACTCCATCATGTTTATTCAACGATTACTTACAAATGCATCCAGGAAATTCTGCAGGAGCTTCTCCTGGATTCTTTCTTTCATCCCGGAGAGACTTCAAGCTTTTTAGCTTTACCACAAGATGTCGAGGCGCCACCACAAAGGATTAGACATTAAAGAACAATCAATCGGTCTCTCAGTCGGTGAAGTCCACACATCACATTTATCTATTTTTATTGTCGGTGGAGTCGACAATAAAAGAAGAGATGCAATTAAAGGTTTGTTACTTTAAGCACTGGTGCAAATGTGTTTGTGTGCAAAGTGCAGGAACAGACGGGGGTCCATCGTTATAAATGCATTTGTGGTAAGTAGTAAAGTTGTTGATCTTTCTGGATGGTGGACGCCAAGTGCTTTACCAGCAGCCTCACATGAAGATAATTGTTGTTTGGGACATTATCAGAACCAGATTTGACTCATGAAAGAGAAAAGACGATGACAGTTGGCCAATCGTAACACATAACTCCTTTAAACCATAATTAATCATTTGGACGTGCACAAAGTCAACACACAGTCTCTATTCAACCGTGATTAAATAAAATGTGAATAATATGTTGTTCGTTCCAGGAACCTACCAAGTAATTTGTAAGGTATTTATTCACATAATAATTCGATTTTAAGCAATTTTTTAGACATCAAATTTGAACATAAGCTGATATCAAACGGGACATCATGTCTGTATACAGGAGTAGAATGTCAAGTATATTTTTGACAAACAATAGCACACAAAGACAGATTTGGATTTAATCCTCGTCAGGTAGGGCTCATATCTCCCCTTCCGAAAGCAATCACAGCCATCTGGTGCTGGAAGATGGATCGATGGCTGTTGAGCATCAACAACCCTGTTGGCAGCACGGTGCCAGCCATCATGTTGAAATTGGCGAACAGAGAGAATTCCTTCACTTTACACCTACAACCCCCCCTCCACACACACACACACACATGCACACACTTCTTATCACTTCACAGCTTGAAGCTTAATTGACTTCAAGCTGACACGTACATGGACTGAACTTCTATAATCTGTGGATATTAGTCAGCAAGACAGCGCTATCTTACAGCCCGTCAGTGCACAATCTAAAGTGCAGGAGAAGCTTCTGTAGATGTCAGAGACTATCATCACTCCAAGGTGTCACTTGTCTGAACGACCTCGGCGATGCCAACATGTAAATTCATCTCTAAAGCTACATTTATTTCCCTGGTATATTTCCCTGTTTGCCGCCTCCCTGTTTGCATGACTATATATTTATTAGTTCTTACCCCCCTCCTATAATAACATTGCAGAAAGCTACCTTTGTGTCTAGACAAGAACAAATATCAATCTTATTTCTGAGTTACATGCTGGGAAGAAGCATGGAGGCTGCGCTTGTCTTTGTTACCGATTCAGACGTATCACCATGGAGACTCAACTACATCGCAACTGCACAAGGTCACCCGGAATACACCGGTGTTCTTGTTGTTGTATTGTATGTGTGTGTGTGCACGTTTACATGAGTAGCTCTGCAGAGACTCAGAGGCACAAAGGTAGTAAAAGTAATAAAAGATAGTGTCTTTAAAAATAAAGCAGCGTAGGAACGCGTCCTGCTGCCTTTGTTTCATCAGGATCTACAACATGTGAATGCAGCGACTGCTTATTGTTCCATCTCAGGATTCTTAAGATCCTTCGAACCAGATCGCTTGTTTGTTGTTTATTGATGGTGTTTGCCAGTTGGACTGTTATCCTGACCTTCCGTGAGCTTTGTGCAAATACTCAGGCTGACAGTGGTGCTAATAAAATCATTTCACATCAAATTTTTTTTAGAAATTTCACATTTCGAAAATGTCCTTGCACTTCATTATCATTTGCACCGCACACCTTGTCAGAACTCACATGGTGAATACATCTGCAGACAGTTTCGTCCTGTTTGATCTGCAGGTTCGGAGTTTCCTTGAGACACACTCAGCATATAAGCAGTGAAAGGACGAACATCATATCTGCTTTGGCTGAGTTTTGAGTTCAAGCAGGTTCAACCCTCATCAGTCTCTTTCCAATACACGTCCATGGACGAGGTCAAAGGTCACGACCACCAGAGCCAGGAGTTCATTGTTGAGTTTGATTGATTAATGACGTGTCACGCGGCAGCACCTGTTCCCACAAAGAAACCAGCACATTACAGATGAATTTCTCCGACGAATGTGAGGCGTCGGGTGCATCATCATGGAAATCTCAGTTTGCTCTGCCAAGTGCATGTTAATGTGTGAGAGAGTTAGTGTTCTGAGGTCTGTGGCATCAGAGTCTCAATTATATCTTTGATATATGAGCTGTGGGAGTTTGGGTCTCGCTGTCCAATATGACGTTAATAAAGCTGACAAGTTTTAACTATAATCATTAGAAAATGTAACACACAAGCAGCCAGAATGCAACTATAAACATTTTAGTAATGATTTGTTTTTAAATATCATCTCAAGGTGTCATTACTAGCTCTGTGTGTCTTTGATATTTTAATAAAATATCAGACGCAAGATTTGTTAATCAAAAAATAGTTTGAGAGTTTAATTTTTGTTTTCACATATGAACTTGAATCCAATTTCCCATACACCTAAAATTAGTTCAGAAAAATCATATTATTTATCTACTATTATCTTCTCTCTGGTGGTTGGGAAGGAGACAGAATTGCGAATGCATGCATGCACAATCAGGGATAAATACAGGGGAGCTGGAAACACAAAAGCTTGGTTGGATTTACAGACTCGGTGAAAGATTTAGTTGTATAAGATCACTGAAAGATTTCTGGTCGGCAGTAAACCTGATTCTGATTGTCAGATTCTTACTGCTAAACTGTTCTACCTTGAAGCTGAAAAGCAGACAAGTCGTGTGGATACTGACAATGATCAGAAGAATTCAAGGCTGTTCCTTTCACACCCGAGCACAAATATGTGTTTGCTATTCTACAAGCCAAGAATGGGACCTTGACTGTCATGTTCCTCTTCGACTTGGTGAAGCCCAAAGAAAAGACCAGGAGATCGTACACTGTGGATCGTGAATACCCACCTATTTTTTTATACTGTAGGGAACGTTGACATCCTGAGCCCGCTTGTAAATTCGCTGGAAATCATGACGGGCATCCGGACATTTTATCGGTCCACCACATGTTTGAGGTTTTTGATTTCACAAGAACATCTGGATCCCGAAGATGACCACGAGTCGTCCTCTGGGATCAACCATTATCAAAACAACCATTGTCGGTCACTATAAATATGTTAATCTGGACCAAACTGTTGACCTGCTGAGAAGCTTCCACGCCGTCACATCAAGGTTGCTGCTAACATTACAATATTAAACCTAATGATATTTACTGTTTATGAATGAACATTTAAAATTTGAAGCTATTTTCTGGGTGTAATCAGCACAGGAAACATTCTGCCAAATCGGCTTCGCATATGACACTGCTGCTTCCCATTTTAATCTACGAACAGCTTCCCCGCGGTGAGTAATCCTGTCTTCACATCCTGTCTGATGAATGTTTGACTTTTAAAGGGATGAGTGTGAACAAATGTTGAGTGAGTCCTTGTTAAAATTACAGCTCCACTAAGTTGTGTCTCAATAATGATCTTATTTATCTTTAATAAAGTGTCACAAGTGCTTCTGCTGCAGTTGACTTACAGCGAGGGCGTAATCCACTATTTCAAACCTTTATTATACCAACAAAGACTTGAACCACTAATGTGATTACACATCTTCGTCCCTGTACTTCTAGCAGACGCTAAAATCTGTCAAATCAGTTGATCAATACTTAAAGTATGTATAGACGTTAAAGAACTGTTAGATTAATGAAACGCAATATCGCCCCAACAGGTCAGCTTATGGAGAACTCTTATATGATGGATTAGCATGTGACAGTATCTGCTAAAAGAATCTAATTAGACAAAAGCAATTTCATGTGCACACATGATCTCACTTTGGGCGTGTGTGTGTGTGTGTGTGTGTGTGTGTAATTTATGCATGCAAAGACTTCACTTCTCCCGCTTTGAAAATACGACAGGCAGCGTGAAGGAGAGGCAGGAGAAGCCTAAAGCTTCACCATGTGGATTCACCTCCAGGAAAACTCCCACAACAAGCCAGTTTTAATGACAAATATTGTGCATGTCAAAGAGCTAATGTTTATACATCCTTATCTTAGGTGATGCAAACTTTTCTCAGGTCACTAGTCGACGACCTGGGATGAGAAGGGGGATCCATAAATCAATCCTGCACTCCGATCATTGCAAGATAATCTGCACTGACTTCCCCTCGTTCACAGGAATTGTCTGATGTTTTGGGGGAGATGCTTATTCACTCTCTTCTTGAGAGGCAGTTGGAAAGATCGATGCAACTAAGGGGAAACGCACTATGTAGCCAAGAAAGAAATCTATCCACCAGCACCTCCGAGGGTCACTAATGAACACATTTAATCTCATCTGCATGATCTGTGTCCAGGTGTGGTTACCTTTGACAATAATCTTGCTGTGTAAAGTTAAGCTAACCAGCAATTAGGATGGAGCCTGTCATCTCAGCAAGAAAGCGAATAATGTTGCGCTGTCCCTTTAAAAGATCTTTATGCATTATGAAAAACCCTCCCCAAGGATATCTTTGTGAGGGAGCATGTGTCAATCCTGCCTCCATTCAACACTGTAACAACCCTGTTGTAGTACGATGAATCCAGCGGCGCCGGCCGGGGTTTCATTTTCTTGAATTCTTAAGTATTATTCATGCACAACAGGTCAAAAGAGTACGAAAGGAATATTAAGTATGTTCATTATTCAGGAGTAGCTGCGAATCCAAGAGAGCCGTGGCAATCACATTAGCCGATAAACACAGAGGGCAAGGAAGACGCCTACGAGTTCCCGTGGGAGAGCTTCCAATTAACACTTAAGCTTTGTCCCTGACATGTTGGCTGTGTCAAGAACGTGAAGGGACGGAGAGACTCAGACACATGGAGAGTGAACGCATAATCTGTAATGTAAAAAAACGCATGTTCTCTATATTAATGTAGCTGCAATAATGCATGAGTTTCTTTTTCTTGTGAATAAAAAAAAGACTATTTGTGTGGTCGGGTTAACCTTGTATGTGTTCTTTTCTTGTGGCTGTTTTTTTAAGTGGGGCTCCAAGTGTTTCTCGTTATTGGACGGCCTTGAACTTTTTTTTCACACATCGTCCCTTTAATTTATTTTCCTAGTGCCAGCAACAGGTAGAAACTGTACTACACATGAGTCTATGCTCTGGAACCAACATTCTGGCGCATTGGCGATGGGTCACTCTGCATGTTCTGGTCCCCGTGGACCCGGGATCGAGGCCATGCTGAGGCTATCAATCTTCCTCTCCAATACATAGACATTCATATCCTGCAGATGATAAAATCTGGTGTATTTGGTGATGTCTTTTCCTCTTGCGCCACCATGCGGTTCCAATTTTCTGGGTTTGAGTCAGTTAGTTTGTCCTGTATTCTTGCCTCCGCTGACAACTTGATCCTGCTGCATGTGAGCAAGCGTAACAACGACTGATATGTTTCGTAGAAGAAAGGTTTTCATCTTGTCGACACAAAAGCCGCCCAAAGTGTCGGCCTGCGTCTGCGGACGGGTCCATTCTGATGCAGCAGCTTCCCTGCTGCAAGAGAGACAGAAAGGGACATTTCTGTTGTGTAAATGCAAACAAATTTCACCATCACATAAAGACTTATTCATTTTCTATCTCCCCTGTGCTCCCTGCAGACTCGGCCTGCCCCTCGGTCTTCCAACATCACCGTACTCTAT
>CAAKHC010016144.1:41085-76892 GCA_901007825.1 Macroramphosus scolopax | reverse complement strand
CAATGATCTGCAAGTTAAAGCTGCCTAGAGTAACAAGAATACGCATGATGTTACCTTGAGGAAGGCTTGGTGGTCATACTGGTCCCAGCCGCCATAAGTTCCTCCAGTCTTCTGAAGGAAAGATTGCAGTGCTCTGACTTCAGCAGGGAGGTCTCTGTCCAGGGTTTTGGTCTTTTGTCAAAGACAACAAATTAAAAGTTTAATGAGTCAGAAGATTAGGTGCATGTAAAAAACATTCAATGCATACAGTATTTTGTCTTGCACAGACCTGACCAGTGGGAGCTGTGCGTAGTTTAGGTTCTGACTTAATGGAACGGCTCCAGTTCTCCATCATCTTCTCATAGGCAGCGACCTCCTTTGTACACGTCCTCTCCTCCTTTAATAGCTCCTCAAAGCTGAGAGGCAAAGAGAAGAACAGAAAATGATTCATGATATTTTCATCATAATAAATATCAAGAACGCTGTTTGTTGTCATTTACAGTTGCCTCACTTCTTATGTGCATCACTTTTAGCTTTTTGATGGCTTTGTGTGAGAGTACTGTGTATTTCTTTTGTAGATTATTTAGAAGTTAAACTATTTTACTAATGAAAACAGTATTTATCATTTATGATATAATTTCTGTCAATATGGTAAAATGTCTTGTTACCAAAGGAAGGATGACTAGTGTTTCTATAGTTGTAGTTAATGAGTCTATTCTAGTTCTAGGCCGGGTGCTTTTACCGTGTGCGCTGGTCCTCCTTCAACATGTTGATTGAACCTTCCACCTCTGACATTATTTCCTTCAGCCTTTCAATCACTGACAAAGGAGAATTACAATGCACTTTGGTAATCAGAGCTTTAATGTCTTAGAACTACCTGGAATATGAATATAGTACAGCAGCAAATATTATTCTATCAGTTAATGAGTAAAAAAAGTACTAAATGCTAAACAACATAGCTGAATGAGTTTGTGATGGAGTCATGTCATTACAGTTGAATAAGCGTTCTGACCATTCTGACTCTTGTTGCAGTCAGTTTGCATGTTTGTGATCAGGTGGGTTGACTTCTCTCTCTTTTCTCCATGTACTTGCTTTTCTACCAGATGCCCGTCCTCTCTAAGTAGCTGATGTCAAGGTTGATCAATTAATTTACAATCTGTACATATCATTCAAGTTGTATTTACATAGAAAATACCACTAGTAAAAAACAAAGAACAAAACAACCTCTGTACCCACACCATGGTCGATATATCCCACTAGATATTCTCACTTCCTGTTTGGCAGTTTGGTTTTGTGACATCGAAGACTGGAAGATGCACAACTTCTGCTTTACTGTGGCTGTTGAGCTGACATTACTTACACCCCGGAGTTGGTTTCACATCTGTCAGCTGTCTCTGAAACGTTCTCACCCCGTTATGAATCTTCACCAGCTGCTTTTGAAGATTCATCTCTAAAGGAACAAAATGTGCGATATAAGCACATGCCAATTATATTGTACTCAAGGATAATTCACCCTTTATATGTGTATCTACTGTGATACAAATAAAGACCCACTCTCTGCATTTCTTTCATCCCCCAGTACTTTCTCGTATTCCTCCAGCTCTCCAGACAAATCTTTCCAGCCATGTTTTCTCCACTGAACACACAATGTCCTCTCTTTTTCCAACTTTTCAATCCTGCAAATAAGAAGAGAAGCTTAATGGGTGTTTAACATGACTGACCAACCCAATTCACAGAGTTGAAGGATAGATTTTCTCTGTTATTGGGGTTTAATGGCAGCGTACAATATTTCGCAATACAATATATGTTTATTGTGACTTTTCAGATGATGACTTTACATCGATATTCTATTGCAGGGTGTTCCCATTTTTTTGTCCGACCACTGTATCTTGTGACAAAAATGAATGAAGTGATCAAATATAATATCAAATAGGTCAACAAATGTACTCACTGATACCTGTTCCTCTGGGCTTCCCTGAGAAACAGTGCTGCTTTCTGTCTGGCGTGTCTCTGATCCACGTCGTCTCTGCTGCCGGGGGATGATGATGTGCATGGCTGCCGGACACAGTCTCCCTCCGCCGGCTCACATTCATCCAGTCAAAGCAAACACACAAAAGCAAACACACAACTATTGCACTTACAGATTTAAAGAGCTGGTAAACATTTTAAAATGCTGAGTATTTTTGACAACAAAAATACTCCCTCTTTTTACTTAGAAATTGAATCATCATGGTAATAAGATCATATGAAAGGACGTCACACTCGAACATTACAGATGTGAAAGACAGATGCTTATAAAGGCATATCATCTAACAAACTACCGTGCAAACATTTTAAAGTAAATTCAATTTTTTTTTAAGAAAACTGTACATCCGAACAGTGGCAAGCATATTTACAGATAACTTTAAAATATGTTATAACTCCAACCTGACGTTAGCATTGGTTAACAGGTGCATGCTAGTCAGTCGTAAAACAGTCAGTTACTCAGCTATCCTTCGCCCTTCCAGCACATTCTAAACATTTCAAATACTTGAAATATTGTGGACAGACTATTTCTTTCTATCAACTTTTGAATAAATTCAGTGATAATGGGATAGCTACCGAGCAGTGTTGATCGGCGCAACGGGTCGTTGCTAGGGAGGCCATGTTTACAGATGTACAAAGAAAACTTTATTTAAAGAAACAAGGGGATGCTTGACAGTAAACACTCTTGCTTGAAACCAACAGAGGGCGCTGCTTGTACAATAAGGGTACTCTGAGGATTGGACTGGGCTGTACAGTACTGTTCTCCTGTACAGCAATACTGTTGTCCTGTACAGCTGCAGAGGAGGAGACCCACCTGATGCAATCAACGGAAGAGACTGTAACCATGACAACAGTCTCACTTTACCCAGGATGGTTACATGGTGTGGCATTTCTGTGTCTGTTTATTCTTTCAAGGCAGAATCAAACAAGAAAAATTCACATTTGGCACCACATCGTACAATTGCAAGTTACAAGTTAAATGTATCTTAGCAGTACTGAGGTCATGACTCAATACCCTCCTCAGAGGCTGACTTTTTTTTAGACTAACCATAGAACGCTTGTAAAGTTTCTATTCATAAAAGCAAATAAAGAAAGCAAGTAAATGTCCTGAGGCCTGGAAACATTTGACTGTACAAGACCTTGCTTATCTCTGTAGAAACCCTTTTATGATAGCCAGGAGCTATAATTATTATGAGAGCAGGCCAAGTGACAGTCAGGGAGAAAAAAAAGGAGAGAGAGGGAATATAAATAGACATCTGAAGCCATTATTGAGTGCAGATATTTTGGAGGGTCTCTCCCATGGGTGCTGAGGCAGAGTTGTCATCGCAACATAAATAACAACTGCTCTCCTTAATGAACACTGTTACAGTATCCAGTCCTCATCCAGGTCCAAGGGATTCTCTTACTGGGATAAATGAATCAGATGAACCCTCAATTGGTTTCATTACAAGTCATTAACACATTCTGATATATGGCGGGATATTTCCATGCAGATTATATTTAGCCACAAAAAAGTTATTGTCATGAGTTGTAAAGTTTTACATCAGTTCAAGAGTCTAGAATAATCTGATTATATTGCAGGCAGGCCACTTAAATAAACACATTGGAGACCTGTACTTGAGTAAGCGACTGCATGTGACAGAATCTTTTCTCCTGTCTCCAGAACTGATTCAATTATAAATCTCTTGATTGAACTGGCAATGGTCCTGAGGTAAGATTGTATGTCCAACTTTGTTCGACACTCGACAGAAATAAGGCTTTTATATTAAAAGTTGAGTGGAAGAAATCCATCCTTGACATAATGAGTCTACTGTAAGAAAGCAGATACAGGAAAGAGAAAGCTGAAAATACATGACCCTTGACCTATTTCTTGGAGTCAAGGAGCTATTTGTAAAAGTTCTGATCCATGTAAATGGAGAAGTCAGTTTTGCTTTCATAGACGTTGGAACACTGATCTTCTCTCCTGCCAGTTCTTTGAATTACGCATGCTCATTAATCTGCCACCGTGTTTATTTATGTATGTGTGATTTTTGGGACTTTCTTTCTGTTTCATACCACTCAGATAAAAAGTACTTGTCCTGCCGTCGCCCTCCGGCTGCAAGCCTGCTCTTCTCCTGCTAACATGCCCAATTTAATAAGGGTTAACCATGTTGACAAACACAAACACACATAAACAACATGCACAGACAAATATGCATATACGCACACGCACACGTGATTTATTCTGACACCTGACTAGTGCTGTAATTGAATATGGTGGTAAAACTGAATATGACCCCGCGGGGCCCTGCACATGTCGGGCATGCTGGGCTCACACAAGCACATGCATTCCTGCGTGTGAGTGTTTGTGTATTTATTAGTAAACTACAGCAGCTGTGTGTAGTAAGGACCTTGGGAAGGCGCGATCAGTCTAATTGCTGTTCTGCTGTTCCTGCTGTGCCTCAGATCCTCTCTCTCTCTGAGTGTTTATCTCATTGAGCAAATCATCAATTAAAATGATTTAATTCAGTGTCTTTGGTTAATTTTTATTTTATTCTGTCTATTTCCTTAAATTACTGTCTGAAGTAGAAGTTGTTAAGGTACATGAATAAAGACCAGGCTCCATGTGAGCGTTCAGGAAGAGTCTGAACTACAAGTCAATGTCACTCTTGTATGTGGGAGCTGAATCCAGTCAGTTGATATTTATTAGGTTAATGTGATCAGTAAGGCTATACCTGCTGCTTATCTAATAGAACCTCCTATATCTGTTGCTGTTCCCCACTCAGTATGACCGCAGCTCTCCTTTGAGCGTTCTCTCATCCAGAGTGCCTCTCACATATCCTCTGTGACAGAGTCCTCATCTCACCTACACACTCCACATGCTGATTCCACTGTACACTGGATTATATAGCCGGATGAAGACTCAGAATTGTTGGCAACCCTGAATTTTATGTAAATAATCTTCAGAAATTAAGTTAACGAATTATGCATAATCAGAATAATTTATAAATTTAATAAAATGGTGGTGGAGGAGATCAATACGGAAGATATTTAAATAGCTTCATGCTGACCGGGAGCATTGGAGAGGTTGTTTGCATTTAAGCTGCAGTCCTTCTGAGGTCCTGTTCTTTTAGTACAGAGCAAAGAGCTGTTTGGGAATGCAGCGCATGACTTTGTTCACAGGTGACGAGACGAAGCCTGTAAGAAATCAAAGCATCTCGTAGTGAAATTGTGTCACCCAGTGTCAGAGAACGAGCTTTGAGGCGATGGTCCTCGGCCTTTCAGCAGGCCGAGGACACAAAGAACACATCTAGCAGTGAGTCCTGACCCAAATCCTTTTGAAAAACCTTTGGAGAGAGCTGAAATCTGCCACTTGAAAAAAGAACTCTTGCAGCCATAAAGAAGCTTGAATGCATAGAAAAGGAACAGTAGCGTAAACTACCAGCAGATGGGTGCAAGAAGCTTCTAGATGCCAACAAGAAAGAGGCTGCCGTTGCTGCCAAAGGCGTAAACGCTTCCATTTATCCATGACAAATGGATGTGCAGGGGGTCAGTCAATCCAAACTCCCATCGTTTAAATGATTTAACTCCCGATATAGCCAATATCTATTTTAACAAGCCTCAGACAAGAATAAAGTCCATGTAAGTGGGTCGCTCCTCCTATCAGAGATGTGTGTCGTCTCCAGATCTGACTACGTCCCTCAGAGAGTCATCTGCTGTCAGGTGGTGCACACACACACACACACACACACACACACCTGTGCAACCAGGTTTAATGTTGGAGATCCATCACACACAGATGGAGCGGAGTCAGTTAAGAAGATGTGATCACATCTTCACTGAATTCTAGTTAGCAGATAAATCCTATTAGAGTCAGTGTGTGTGTTAAATAAAGGGCAGCAGCTGTCGCCTGGCTGGTGTCTGTCTGTGTCCTACCAGTTGATTAAGCGTTAACTAGAGGAGAGTGAATGGAAGCTCACGTGGAACCTGGTTGTTCGAGGGAGATTCTTCCACTGGCTGTATTTGTGTTTCTGTGTATGTTTGTTTGAGAGAGACAGACGGGAGTGATTCGGTTACAGAGTGGAGTTGATTGCAGACGTGCCGCCAAGAGTTCACAGGGCGCGCTCGGGGACACTGAAGTGTGTGTGTGTGTGTGTGTGTGTGTGTGTGTGTGTGGTGTCACCCTACACCTGGTGGTTTGTAAAGAGGAGCAGCGCCGCAGTCGAAAAAGTGATCACTCTTTCAGAAGCTTCCACCTTTCTCTGACACGTCACTCACTGCGACTTCACATGACAGGAACTACTTTCCTTCTCTGACGTGGGCGGATCAGACTGAGATCGTTCCGCACCTTCTGCCACACCCTTGACTTTCTATGATTCACTCTGTCCAATGTGGGAGCAGCAGAAAACAAAGAAAGCAAACGCGTACGTCTGACGTCGGCGTCACTCCTGTAATTTACAACGACATCCTGAGAAGGTCTGGAAAGTACTTGGTACTTGGTGATCAAGTACTTCCCACACCGAGGATCAATTATTTTAACTCTTGAGCTCAAGATCTATATTTAACTTCAACAAATAACCAGGCTGCACAGAGTAATTATACTTCCAAGAAAGGCACTGCAAACTGACCAAGTAGATTTTAATCTTATATAATTATGTTGTTTTTCTATTTTTATCACTGGAGTTGGTGTAAATTATTATATCTGAAATACATATTCATTTACTAAATGATAAAATGACTTGCACACACACATAGGCCAGGCTGTGATTCTGAACATGACTGCTCTTTAATCTGTAACACTTTGCGCCCACATATTCAAATTCATGTTGGATTCAGCGCCGTGCAGCCGCGGTGGAACGCTGCGGAAGGTACAGTGCAGGATGATTAAATAGAAAAGGGGGTACCTTGCAGAAATCATGGAATCTCAAAAGAGCGTGGGCAGAGCTGGTGAGTCAGTGTTGCTTTGTGGCAGATGGTTTGGCATTGGCAACAAATGTGGGCACAACCAAATGTGTAGTCTCATCGAGAGGAAACGTTATAATGCAGGGTGGATTTTCTTTTTCTCTGTGGGCTGCATGAACTGCGTTCCTCTTCACGTAGTGTGTTTTATCGGAGAAGAGGAGTATTGGAGGTTTTTATTCTGTCATGTTTGTTGATTTATGTGACATGCCTCGGCTCTGCCTCCCAACCAGAGTAGTAAAACTATGCTAATAAACTACGGTAATAAAACTATGCTAATAAACTTTTTGCCTGCCAGCGTGTTTCCAAATTCACATGAATTAATTACCTTGTGCAAAGGCAGGTACAACAAGCTTCAGGTAGTTAGACAGGATGGGCAGGCAGTTGGAAAAATCTAAGTTTAATCAAGTTCATTTCTGGAGGACACCAACTGATTCCTCAGGTGTGTTTAAACAATTCTACTTGGCTGGACTTCGTTCATCTTCTAAGATTTGGGACTTTGGATTCGTCATGTGGTGTAGAGTTGTTTATCTTCAGAGTGGTTGGTAAAAGTTCCACTGGGTGCTCAGTGCTCCTGCTGCCATCTGTCCCCCAGGTTTGGTCCGGCCCAGACAGCCACCAGTATCAGCTGCCCCGGCCGCCCTCAGATGAACCTGGAAGCTAAAGAGCATGAGAATTATCTCCTGAGCCGCCTGCAGTATCTTTAGCAGAGACTGGGTGACATGCTTTCTGCTTCCATCAGGGAAACACTGATCTTGGAGCACAGAAGTTGAGGGGGTAATAGAACTCTTGTTCCACTGGTTCCTCAAAACTAATCCTAATCTGGGTTAGAGAACCTTTAAATATAAATAATTTATGAATAAAGGAAAATTATAAAAAGAGCTCAAAGCGACAAGGAGCAAGTTTGTTTAGGGTCAATGTGCATGGAAGAGTAGGTGGTTCCCTCTATGTGTGTGTATGTGTGTGTGTGTGTGTGTGTGTATTGCTTGCATGTGTGTGTGTTCAGTGTGTGTGTTTGTGGTTCTAATCGCTGCCATGCCAGCTAATTCTCCCACTATTTATATGTGTGTTGTTTTGACAGCTGACTGAAAGTGGGAATACTTGGTGTCAGTGCGCTTGAGGAGCTGCAACAACACACACACACGCACACACACGCACACCAACACACACACGGCAAAGATACTCAACCATTACAGTCACACAACTAGCAGCACCTCTCATCCTATCTGTGTGTGTGTGTGTGTGTGTGTGTGTTAGTGTGAGACAGAGAGGGAGAGGAAGGCCGGCCGAGGCCCTGAGGTTCAGTCCAGACCCGTATCACATTCAGACCACAGTTATCCTCATGTTAATACCCGGCCTCTCTATTTTAGCTGTGCTTATGTAATCGGTCACGTTTTCCCAGCACCCCTGTCACAGTCGCCACCTTCTCAATTCGCCTTCAGCAGGTGCTCCGATCATCCACATCGATGCTCCGTCAGTGCATCGAAGTAGACGAGAAAACGATGTGCCGACGGCTGATCCGTCTCCATTAAAACTCCATTTAAACGATGATTGATTCAGTCTTCCAGGGCTGAAGGACAAACTGACTGGCTTCACAGATGCACTGGTGTCCTCAACAAGTCGAGCCGGGTGTTCACAGTGAGGTGGGTTTGAACTTTGAGTGCCTCGCTTGGGCCCTCAGCCCACCACAGTGTTGAACATAGTGACACTCAGAGCTGCTGACACGTCTCCAGCGGCTCCTGGCTCACAACTTGCACACAGTCTTCCCCGACTGGCTGGTGAAGACCAGCTGCTTCATACAGTTGATTTCAATTCCCATCCCGGTGCTATTACTGTGTCAGCAGGCAGAAGTATCTTAAAGAGACTTTCACACTTTACTCTCAGCTTATCTGGGATAAAGCTGAGGTATAAAGTAACAGAGCAATCTCTAACAAGTATTTCCATTATATTTTTGGCAAAATATCGACGCGCAGTAAAGTAAAGGTCGAGCTCACAAAATGTGACTTAGAGGTCCTTTGAATTTTTAACCAAATTGGGGTTGTAAAATATGATTTGGGCTTTCAACAACTTTGAATTGGTGTTTTTCATTTTGGCTTTGACATCATATATTGAACTTTTTCTCTCTCCTCCTTATTGGGACTCGAGTTTTGTACTACTTCCGCTTATAAGGGTCCTGGTGGCAGCTGACTGAGTAAGATAACCGAGGCGTCCCTCTCCCCAGGAAAGCCTTTCAGATCCTGGAGGGAGACCCCAAGGTGTCCCCGGGCCAGACCAGATATATAATCCCTCCAACGAGTTCTGGATCTTTACCACGGTGCATCCTACAGTGGGACCTGGACCACCTCCATCATGATACATTTATTGAAATAATTTAAGTGAGCAGATAAAGACAATTTTACAAGCAATTTTTTTTCTACTGCTGTTCAAAATGTTTTAAAAATCAAGAAATGATTAATAATCTAAACACTGGTTAATTCTGTGTAGTAATCAGGCTGTTGGAGAGTCACTGTCAGTCCATTCTGTTCCTATGATACAGGATTCATCACAGGAAACAGGGTTGTAAAATATATAAATTGAATAAAAAGATTGTTTATTGTACAGATTCACAAACATAGTTCTGCTCTTCATCTTCATATCAGACGTTGGTCGATGTGCTGCTGCCGTGTCGTCTTTGGTCTGAGCTAAATCTGCCTGGAAATAACGAGACATTCAGTTCTCATTTCATGTCCTGAGTAAATCGTTTCTGCACATCGGTAGTTGAGAAGTCACGGAAACGTGCAAAACGTTGGCAGACGGCAGTGACTCCTGCTTCTGTTGCGACCGTGAACAGAGAGCGGAGGAAGAGAGAGAAAACACGAGCAGATAAAGAGCGAGGAGGTGGGTTGAGACAGACACCTTGGCAGACTCAGAGCTGGAGACGATGACAGAGACAAGTGGAGACAGGAAATACACAGAAGTCATGAAAAGCAACAAAAGCTGACTTCCTATGCATTGTTTTACATTGTTAGAGCCACTGGGGAACGAGTCCTGCCATTGTTCTGGTCCGTCATCACTGAGCAGAGAGGGACACATGGAGACGGACGTGGGGAGAGGGAAGGTGTCTGGTGACTGAGCACCTGCAGGTGTTCAGAGATGGCAAAGCAAGCTTAATGTAGGGCAGCTTTCCAACTGGGCATTATTCAGCCCTAAATATAGACGGGACAAAAGTAGGCTGAGCTGAAGGCGCTGAAGAAAAGGCCGTGAAAATAAGCCACCGTGTTAAACTTGGTGTGCAGCGACTGACGACTGTGGCAGATCTGCTGCTGCACAAACATTTACAAAAATAATAGTAGTTCTATGAAATATTAGACTTGTGATTGTTAAACATCCCCTTTGCAAACTTCTTCTGGTAAGACAGTGAAACATAAGTACAGACAGAAATATGTAGCTTGAACCAAAATAGTGGGCTGAAACAGACACAGTTGTGTAGTGGGAATAACTCTTATGATGGACAGTGAACGTAAAACAAAGTGAGGCTGCTGATAGTTTGATCGGAAAATCTTATTTATCTATGACAAGAGTGAGAATAGCAACAAAACTCGTGCTCATCCTGCATCAGAAGAGTCCCGTACAGATCACTGGCGAGGATAAAGACAGGAAATTCAGGGGTTTTCCAGACGGTTTTAATAGACTGTAGAATCAGTAGACGTGCAGCAGCAATCAGAGAAAGGCTGCTCTGGACTGATACATCCAAATTAGAAATATTTGTCTGCAACAGAAGGCAGGTTGTTCGCTGGAGGGCAGGACAACAGATATGAGTGTGAGGTGACACTGAAGGATGGTGGAGTTTCCTTGCAGATTCCTGTCGCCACCCAGACGTCTGATTGGTTCCAAATTCAATCAGCAGCATGACAATGACCCCAAACATACAGTCAGAGAAGAAGAACAAGGAGTCCTGCGACAGAGATCTCAACATCATCCAGTCAGTCTGCAGAGACATGAAGAGACAAGCAGACTGAATCTAAGAAGTTTGGAAACTCGATCATTACCCTATAAAAATAACCCATATTTTGACCTGAAATTAATTAAAATGAGAAATACTAAAAGTGTCACAAAATCTAATTATCATACATTATTAGACTTTTGGCATTGATATCATTCAAATAGAATAATTCTGGTACATCTGGCAACATTTGAACAAAGCCAGGTCACAACAAACCTTCATGCATTCATCTCTCTGTCACTCTGGTTTATGGATGTATATGAATATGAATACAGATGTTTTCCCTACAAACATCCTCCCTCCGGAGGAACGGAGCTCATTTCAGCTCACCTACTTTCTCACTGCGTCTTTCACTCATTATAGCAACATCCAGTTTGACACGGAGCTGCGTGCACTTTTGACCTCACGTGTCTCACGCTGCACAAACATGTTCCAGAAGCACCTACACCACAGTATACTGCACAATTAACGTCAATCAGGAGTCTTAATAGTCCTGCTGAGGGACGTCTACGCTATCAGGGCTTAACACACCGGAGATAAGAGGTTGGAAAGAAGGACATCACCATAATATTGTAAAACCCTGTAGTCACTCTGACGATGGAAAATCAGTAACCATGTGTCCTCTATCAGATTTCAGCATGTTTGCTATTTTACGCTGGTAATCCAGGGTGCGGTCGTGATCAAGCAAAACAGCACAGCTCAATGACAGAGTGGCCCTGCCAGTCAAGCCACACTAAACTTACAGCCTCTTCTCTGTCGTCTCAACCGTCTCAGGTCTGTAGAGCTGCAGTCCAGTAACAGTGTGGTGACAGTTGGCTCGGTGTTGTCGACCAGTTACAAAAAACAAACTGATTACAGACGTCGCTCCGCTACCACACAAACAAACAAACAAACACAAACTAACAGCATACAAAATATCTACCCAAACCTGCTCTGTTCCATCTCATCTGGCCAGCACACACACACACACTCACACACACACACACCTAAAGTGACTCATTAAAAAATTCCCACTCTCTGTTTTTCAAGAGAACCTGGCAGTGACTCCTCTGAGAACATCCAGGATACGTGTGACATTCTGGGACCGACTGCTGCTGTTTGTGTGGAGGAAACAGGTGGTGAGATCCTGGTGAGAGGACGGGGTTGGAGAAACACACTAATTCAGACTTTCCCTTGAAAAAGAAGAGAGTTTGACATCTGCGTGATAAAATAATAAAAAGTGACTTCTGATTATCTGTTAAGAGATCATCAAAGACAGCGTTTGTCTCCTTAAATCTTTCCTTGTGACATTGCTCCAGTTGAGTGACACGTCTTTTCTTGTCGTCGTCTTAACAACCCACAACGGAAATACAAACCCGGATCGCACTGAAACTGATGAAACTCTCTAACAACAACAGGAAAATGTGATACGGTCTCTTTACTACTTCCCCGTCTGTCACCAGAACATCTGTTCCTTGAAAAGTTACGCATGATACATCTAAGCTGGTTAGGATTTAAAAGGACCCGTTGTCCTCTGTAAATGAATACACAGCAGGAAGCTGGGTTGACTCTGGATTAACTAATATTGATATTAATTGATTGAATTTGTGATTTGAAAACAATACTATCAGGAGCTTTATCTTTCAAACATTCCATCTCTATTGATTCTGATGCGTCTTTGGATGCACCACATGAGGACCCCCTGCTGTAATGTCAGAGGTTTCTCCGGCCTCACTCCAGTCCAAAGGGTTCTTCTCCGCACCCACGTTCAGCTTGAATATCTGGAACGAGTCGAGCGCTCAGTGATTCATCTGTAAATGTGGCACGAGTCTTAAAGTGCTGTGGGTGTAAAATTAGCAGCAAAACCACCTGATTACTTTTAGTCATAAACGCATTGATAATTCGATTGTCTCCACCCAGTTCAACGAGTGATGTTGTGATGACCTATTTCCTCCTGATCAGGTCATCTGACTAATGAAATGACACATTTAGACTCAACTGCTAAAAATCATGAAAAACAGGCGCAGCAAGGAAATAAAAACATCGGGACAAGCAAACAAGTGCAACATGGGTTTATTGTCAAACTGGTTATTAAGACATGAACTTGATTAATGTCATATCAAATCTTATCTCCGCTGTATTAAAGTGCACATTGAAATCAAGTCGCCCTGGGAGTCGTCATACATTTTATGTGTCTAGTTTTGAAGTGTCAGGTGACGTGGACTGCGATATGAAAACCTACAAATTATGAAAAGCCCTTTTATTCAACCCACACGTCTAAAGCTAATGTGCAAACAAGATAATTCACAAAGCTTTGCTATTCTTTAAGTCGAGGCCTCTTCCCTCTCCTCTGTCGTCAGTTCTCGTATGGATGAGCACAACTATCCGCGCTGTAATCCAGATCGGAGTCTAAAGAGCTCTCATGAAAAAGGTTTGCAGTGATTGGTTGATATGCTGCCGCTGCACATGCACAGTGGGCCAATGTCGCTGACCTCCCCCCAGACTTCTCTTTTGATCGGGATTATAAAACAACAATGGCATTTAAAAGGGTCGGCCACGTAAGAGTGCCCAGAGGTCACTTCTGTGTACAAGCCTGCACACTCCAGCGGTTGTAGACAGTTTGGCCGCTGAGGCTTCTAGTGGCAGTCGTGTGTGTATTATGGAATCTTCACGAGTGTCACTACGCCAAATAATGTCCTGGACAGTGTGTGAGCTCAAAACGCACACACTCTTTCACACAAAACAGACACACCAGTTCATTCACTCTTCTCACAACAATCAGTACAATGATTTTGGATCCCCCCCCCCCACCTTCACAGGCAAGTAAGGGGACACTCATGGAAACGGCAGCAATGAGGTAAACACAAAAACTCATGAGATATTGCACAGACAAGTGCCGGCACAGAATAAAACAGTCTCTTTCCAACAGCCTAGCCTGTGCATAGGAAGAATAAAGCACTTATGGTGTTTGCAGACATTAAACCCCTCATGTAAAGCTTTGTTATACACTCAAGTGTGAATGAAAAAAGGGATAGAATCCACACCACTTGGCAGATATCCAGATTTTGCATGACAATACCTCAACACATTGTAAAAGTACGAAAAAAAAAAAAATATAGAACCAAATGATGACTGAGAAAAAGGGTCCATGACTGTTGGCAGTGATGGGACAAACCAAAAAAAATAAACCTGAAGTCCCAGCATATTTAGAAATGCAGCAATCGTTGCTTTGAGAAAAGAGAAGCAAAAGTTGCGGCTGGGTTGGAGCCAGCATGGAGAAAAATCTCTCAAGTTTCATTCAATAAATAGCATTGTGGAATATGCAAAAAAAACATTTTCTAAAGCAAAAAATGCGTAAACCCCGTGCTTAGTTCATCCAGAGATACTGTGTGTCCGTGTTATGATCCGCTCCTATTACAACCCCACAGATACGACTGATCTGTCCGTCGTAACTGTGGCTCCTTAGAGAATCCTCCGATAAATGGAGTCTATAATCGTTGAACGAGGTGATTTGTGTGCACACAACTCTTCAAGTTCCTCATTAGCCCCATCCATCACCTTTGTAGGTCAAGTTCTGAACCGTTATCCTCCCCGTTTTGTCCATCCGTCCCCCCCCTCTCGACTCATTAACGTTCATTATCTATGGAGAAAGACAAAGGCCTCTAGTTTTTCAGGGATGTTTCCCTGGTAGTCGAGGCTGTGCTTGATGATGGCTCTTGCGGCGAGGCACTGCAGCGTGGTGTGGTTTATGGGCTGGATGACATTCCTGGCCAGCTCCTTCTCATCCAGGAGGTCGCAGGCCGTTTGCTGGAAGGCGTTGGTGCTGTCAAAGTGAGTCCCCCATGAAATCAGCAGGTTCATGATGTCAGCGTGGCCATTGTATGCAGCTATATGCAGGGGGCTGGTGGGGGGGAGAAGTAACATACGTGTTATAAACTGACACGTCCGTGACAATCATACAACTGGTGTTATGACAACGACACAAAACTGACCTGTTGTCATCTTCATCTCGGCTGTTAACATCTGCCCCACACTCAAGAAGGATGGATGTGACGGTGAGGGAGGGGAACTTGCAGACAGGATAGCGGCCGACACAGGTGGTGTTGCGGTCGACTGCCAGGTGTAGTGGACTGTAGCCGTTCTTACCACACGGCTGGAGCTTCAGGAATCTGCAGAGAAGCGGAGGGAGAAACTGTTTATTGAAGGAACAAAAAAAGCAACATTGAGCTTCAAAAACAAAGTGAGGACATAAGATTTGATTCAATGAGATAATCAAATTTGACAGGAATGTACTGAAGGTCCATGACAGAGGTTGGAGGCACCGTTTAGTTGGGCTGACTGGAGATGTACTGGGAGAGCTCAAACTTCCACCTAATCTAATATAAAAAAATGTCTGTTTTTCACTAAGTTCAATGGATCTGCCCCAAAGTCGTATTTGATCCTCCCATGCTGTACACCTCCAACAAGTTCTGGGAAAATCAGTGGCTAACAAACAAACCGAAAATATAACATCACTTCCCTGGTTGAGGTAATTACAGAGGAAAGCAGAACACAACAAAGTCTCTTACAGGAATAGAAAGACATAATAGCTTTCCATTCGTAGCCTTAATTTTTAAAAGCCTTCCTCACTAAAACCAATTTGGACAACATGACTCATCGTACGCACCTATAGATGGTTTCCTTCTTGAAGTGGTCCTGCGCTGTAGTACAGGGCACCTTCTCCAAAAGACAGATGAGGTGGAGGATGATTGACAGAGCCTTACTGAGCTGGGCAGGGTCAGGAGGCATCGGTCCACTTTGTCTCACTGCCCGCTCAATCTCAAACACGCTTTTGGAAAGGATCCCCATCAAGTCCTCAAATGACACAGACGTCCCCAGGAGCCCCTTGGCTCTGTCCTGGAGCATGAAGGAGAAAAGCTCGGCGAAGGACAACAGACTTGAGGCGGTCATGGGGCTGAGGGGTTCCAGGTTGCTCTGTTGCATATCCAACGCGTATTTCCACAGATTAATACAGCGCTCAAAGTTTCCAGAGTCGGCATAAACTGCCCCCCGATAACGGATGTAGTAAGACGTGTCTGGATGCTGCGGGCCGAGGATCCTCTCGCGGATGAGCAGAGCCTGCATGCGCATCTCATCCGGGTCTGATATAAGCCCGTCCAGTTCTTCTCCGTTTATCACCTGGGAAGTGGATAGCAAAGGATCAGGTACAGACAGGGTGCAATGACTTACAAAGTCAGGCTTTCCAAGAGCCTGTGTAGTAATTTTTAAAAACAAGACTGAAATCAAAACTCACCTCCCGGGCGTAGTCGTATGCCATGATCAGCTGCTTGGGTTCTGGTTTATGTACAACGTTGTTGCTGTCCATGTACCTGAGGTCCATGGCTCTCTTCCAGTATTTTAAAGCTCCAAGCAGGTCTCGCTTTTTGTCCACAAATGTGGCCCCCAAGAGCTCCAGGGCATCGATGCGTTCCTTGTGGCTTGTCTGCAGAGGGGGAAAACGATTTATTTTTCTTCCTGTTGTGGATTCAATTAGGCCAAAGCCTCACATGTGCTCGTCAGACAAACTATCCTTAGTGACAGAAACTCTCACCTGCTGGTGCTTTGTCAGGTAGTCTACGATGTTCGTGTGTCCCGTGACACTGGCAGATAGCAGGGGTGTCATGCCATAGCCATCCTGCTCCATGGACGCTCCATAATGCAGCAACATCCGCATGATTTCAAGACTGCCCGATTCTGCACAGTCATGGAGCGCTGTGTTACCTAAGAAACGAAAGGACATACGTCTTACAATAAGTTACAGATTATGTCACTGTCACAGACAACAGCAGTGGAATTCAAGTACAGGTGTGTTCTTACAATGCATTGGTTAACTCTGTTCTGATAAGGACTTCCTAATTGGAGTTTAACCCTGACAACCTGCTGTATTTTAGCGGTCCTGCTACAGTTGGAGCTAACGTAACAAGGAGATGTAAAGGACACAAATCTATTAAAAAAGGACGCTGATCTGTCGATAAAAGTGAACAGAAGCTTGCATACTTTGTATAGTTAAATGATAAGTGTAAGAGTACTTTTGAAGACTTTAGGTCTTACAATAGATGGTTGCACCTTGAGAGATGTTGAGGGAAGCGCTAACTGATTTCATCAAGTTGAGACACATCATTATACAAATAAAATGAATTCAACACCATTATTATACGCATTCTTAACACTTAATGTGCATACATAATGCTGCTTTCGTTTGTCTCTGCCAGGATCTCCTTGCAGTTGCATGTTAATCCATATTCAATCAGACAGGGCTAGTCAGGGATTAACCATTATTTATATCACTCAGTTTCTGCCAAGACCACACAATCCGATTCCCGTTACTCTCCACAAGGAAAACTACCATGAAAATTGGGGACCCACATGACAGACACACTCCAAATGTCCCAAAACTGTTGCCGTGAGTGTTTATATGTTGTATTCTGTAATCAGCAAAAAATATTCCACAACACCATGAATGTGTCTTTCTTCAACTAAATCAAAAGTAACCAACTGAAAGAGTCAATAACAGTGAGATGTATTCAATTTGCTTATCAATTAATAAAAACTAACCCATGATGTGTATATGGATGCATGAAGGAATGACTGAATTACAGTTTAAAATGTTGGTTTAGCTTCTTCACTTGTCCCACTACCGTAAATATAAAAAAAACCTACATTTAGTAATGGGAATGCATACATGGGGAATGGAAAGAATCCAGTTTATGCGCTGCAAATCAAGGCCAAGCTCCAGTAAATCATTTCAATTTGTCCTCCAGTCATAACATCTGACATTATCAGTTCACGGAGGGAACCACTTTATGGTACAATTTGTGCTCCGTGTCACTGAGAATAACAAGAAGTTGCAACACAAGTTTTGGGACTCAATAAAAACATGCCGGCAGCTAAGACAGTGTGATCCAATACGTATGTTCACAATTTGAGATAGATCTGTGCACCTGAAATTAATAAAGTAGCCACGTGACAGTTTTTACATGCTACCTAATCCAATAAGAGAGAGAAAGAAGAAATCAGAGTTTCAGTTTATTTTGCCAGTCAGTCACTCACATCAGTGTCCCCAAATAAACCCCCTGGAATTTTCCTTCCCAAAAAGGAGGAAAATGTTCCTACTGTGCTCCTTGTTAAGGAGGGCAGAGCTACAATTCTGGCATGCTGCGATGCACACGCTGACAAACGCATTGAGAAAGGATCAGATTCTGATCAGCTTGAATTGCATGCTAAAAAAACAGCAGTTCAACTGATGATCTGAATAATCGATGTTTAGCAGCAGCCCGAGCCAGCACGGCAGTCAATCATCTTTATCTAGATGTCTGCTGAAGGGTCCTACCTTGCTTGAGTTTCTCATCCCAAGCTAAACCTGCACGGTATATTTATCGAGCAAGTGAGTGAGTTCTGAACGATCAGCTGTGCTGCAGTGGAGACCACATTTAGCTGTTTTTTTTAATGCTTGCAGAGCAGTAACGACAGAAAAATGACTAAAGTTTCATACAACAGTGAACAATCAAATGTGTAAAAGAAAAACTTTTGTGCATTGATGTTACAAAACACTGCCACTAAAAAAAAGGAAAGGTTAATCCAGAAACTACGAAGTCCTTTCCAAAACCTGGGATTAGTCTGAACACTCATTATGGGCCTCTAAACCGAATTTAGGCTACCTTAAGCCAAAGTTACGGGGCACTTCACTACCAGGTAAATGGAGGGATAATTATATTCTAACCTTAGAGATAGCAGATTGTCTGGGCAAGTAGAGAGGTGACCACGTCTTCTTAAGACATTTATTAATCTGTCACCGCGATATCCTAACCACACTTACTCTCAACCCCCCGATGTTCATTGGTTTTGGAGAAAGACCACTTCCATATCTATTACTGCATATCTGCTCCTTGCCGTTGGTTCAACTGTTATGAAGAAAGGAGTGCTTCTAAGACACTCATCATACGTAATATCATCTAGCATGTTCATAGACACACGCATTGGTTTGTCAATATTGCTAACTATCCTCAGGTAGGTGTTTTGGAAAGGTGAGGATGAGCTACAACCATGTTGGTTCGTAGCGATTAAGTGCACATGGTGAGCACTGGAAGAGGTGCACAATGGTTCATGTTCCCACTCATAAGCTTGTTAGAGTTGGACAAAGAGATTAAGACAATAGAACTGTACGATAAACTCAGGTGGGGAAGAGAACATGTAAAAATAGGACTAAAGTATTCCTTAAATTCTGCAACCAAAGATAAAAAGAGATGGAAACTGGTTCCTGGATGTGTGCTGCCAGACCACTTTAACATGATCATCTGGGAGATAGTGGGACAGTCAGCGGGGAAATGGAGTGCGGTGCAAGCGGTTTGAGATGTTGCAACAGGTGTTTTGACCACAGCGGTAGTACTCCAAGGAGCATGCAACCAAACACATATCAGCCCTCTCAAATCTTTAGTAGTGGAAATCTGTGCTTGAAATCACTTTCATACTTTTAAGAGACATTTATGAAAATACAATAGCTTTAAAATCTGAGCAGCAACTGTTTCCATATTACACAACATACTTTAAAAATACATAGAAAAAATATTAACTTTTACAACACTTCCAGAGTCAGTCCATGTTTCCACAGTCTGCTTCACAGTCCACTGTGAAGATTCATTATATTCTGCTGACTCATTTCAGGTTTACACGTGCAAATGCTTGATTTATTACTTCACATTATTGTCCCCAATGGTTATAACCAAGTGTGCCCTTAGACCTCCATGTGTAATTACCTATGATACATTCTCTGTTTACAAGACACTCCCTTGATATTCTTTACTTTTGTAAAATAACTTTGCACCTAAATCAGTAGAATACCATTATTTATCTTCTTCTCTATCATGGTTTTCTATCATTCCTGATAGTTTCTTTGGAGTAGATCAATCAGGGGTTATTTTACCTCATGGACATTAGGTTGTTTGACAGCTGTGAGAGTACCACCCACTCACCTTTTACACTTTTCCTGTTGACATCTGCGCCTTTCTCCAGTAGGTATTGTGCTATTTCTTTGTGGCCCTTGTAGCAGGAGATCATGAGACACGTGTGTCCGTGTCTGTTGGCCACCTCCAGGTCAGCTCTATGCTCCACGAGGTATTTCACAATGTCCAGGTGACCGTCAAAGCAGGCTGCCCTCAGGGGGGTTGAGTTGGTCAGGGTGGTGCTGTTGACAGAGGCTCCGTGACCCAGCAAGGACTGGACCACCTTCAGGTGGCCAGCTGCTGAGGCGGCCCAAAGGGGGGGCGCTCCCTCAATGGTTTCCCCGTCAAAGTTCACAGATCCACCGATCTCGACAGGTGCACTGCAGCACTCCAGCAAGTACTCCACCAGGTCCAGGTGTCCGTACCGGGAGGAGATTAGTAGAGGGGTGGCCCCGTTTGTCTTCTCGCCCATTAAATTGGTCACATCGTGTCCATCTTTGTTCTCCAACAGTTTCTGAAGAAGCCGGAGCTTTCCGTCTCTAGCTGCGTTAAACACTGCCGTCTTTAAATCCATTTCTGATATTTCTTCCTCTAAGGAACCAACATGTGATTCACTCGCGGGGTAACGCTGCTCTGGGCAGGTGGAACTCCGGACTCTTTGTTTACAGCAAGACTTTAGCTGACGCTGAAAGAGCTAGCTAGCGTTTAGGCTAAAAGTCCATGCAAAACCGTTTCTCTACTGATTTCAGCTTTTAAAAGGCAACATACCATTCTGCTATGTGTATCTTTGACTCGATTAACAATGCTGGCGTTTGAGACGACCCTTGGTCCAGTGATACATTTATCTGTTCATAAGGTGGCTAGCCAACTTCCTTGATCCACCCGTTATGCTTCTAGTTTAGCCGGGGAAACCTCGACGTTCCGTCTGTTGTTCGACCACACAAGCGGGGTAACGGCGCGACACCCGAGACGTTTTTCTTTCACTCACACGTCGAGAAACATACGATAAACATTACCCCAAAACATCGGATAATAGTAGTCCAAGAAGCCGCTTGGCAAGCTGGCACGACAATAATCTCAGCAGAGGGGAAGGTAAATAGGGAAGGATATCCACCCACGGCTCTCCCGGGTGATCACGACTCAGTTTCTGTCGAATACAAACACAACGCAGTCTCCTTTTTCCACCAGAGCAGATGATTGACGTTTGAAGGTCCAATCAAAGGCCTCTTCTCATTTCACTAATTTGTGCCTCTTCTCTCCTCCTTCTGACTGCCAGTGACCCGGAAATCGATCTCAGCGCGTCACTTGAAGGGTGTCTCATTTCTTCAACTGCACCTGTGGAAGTAGAGGACTTAAGCGCGAGGATACCCTTTGTGGACCTCTGCTCGGCACCCGTGACATATACTGAGCCTTGACTCGTACGTCAACCGCGCCACCATTTTGGACCGGGAAAGATCGGCCCTGTGCACAAATGCAAGCAAACGGCTTTAACATTTAGTCCACAATTACTATGTTCATCAAAGGCTAATCCATGAGAAGCTTTCTGTGGTCCTGAATTATTTTCTACCTCAGTAATTCAGCTCATAGCCTGACGATGATACACACTCCTGTCTTGAGGGTTTAAAAGCAATTACAGCTGAACTATAGATTCTAAGAACCTGAAAATACATTTTTGCTACTCGTAGACAGGTCATCAACCCTTGTATACAAACGTCCAGTTAAGATCGATGGGAAAATGTAAGCTTTATACATATTTTATCCAGAAAAAAGAACTCCCCAGTTCACTACTAATTACCGGCCAGTCTTGCCCGGTCCAATATGGCGGCGACGCCTAGGCCTATAGAGAAGCACAGGCTGCTTTTTTCTGTCCGAACGACGGCAAAGTCATGTGACGACCGGTGCCTTAGGGGCTTGAGGCTACATCTGAGATCCACTATCATGCAGGTATTTCTATTGCGTCACACAATACATAATATAAAGGAAACTTTTGAATACTTAAATGATAAATGCATGACATCAATACACTACTGTCATATTACGCCATGTTGTGAACTGAATCAAAAGCATGCATGTAAGTTGTTATGGACCCTGTTCTGCTCTTCTGACAAGACCATAGAAAATATAGCTTAGGGGGATTATACAAAACAATTCACAGATGATGCAGCTATGAGACTCGTCATAATTAACATGTTGCTTTAAAACGAGTCTCTGAAGGTCTCATTTGTCGAATGCCTGTTGCCTTGACTCCTCTCTCCTGCCTGAATTAGATGTGCTGTTATCACTCCCTACAGGATATAAGCAGCATGACCAGAGAAAGTATCTAAGACTCTCACAAAAGAAAATATACTATAAATAGTAATGATAAAATAAATCCATAGTCAGATATTTAAAATGAAAGTTTATTCATTCATCCCAATAACTTAATAAGTCCCTAGAATGCCCCAGAACCAAAATTGAGTCGAAACATCACGGTAAGTGTGCAAAACTGAAGTTAACCGCCAACAAAGCCAAAACTCACAATGAACATATGAGGAGAGGGAAAGGCCACATGAAGGATAGCTAAAGCAGGATTGATTATTTGGGTTTTTGGCAGTAATATTGATAAAGCTGATGTGCAGTGAGGAAAAATTCAAGAGGTGAAAATGATGTAAATATACTCAATGGTTTTATGTTTCTCATGTCTGTGTTTAGATTTGCTACCAGAGAAAGAACAACCTGCTGACTATCACTAACTTGCTGGACCGAGCCTGCAATTACTGTGAGACATTCTTACCGGCTTAAATGTTTAATGATGATCTTAAAAATAAACATACATATTTAGGAACTTGCAGTGTTACAATTTCAGAGTTTTCCCCATTCATCACTGTGGAAAAATTCAAAGCAGTCAAATCTTGTTTTCAATTCCTTTTTGAAAAAAGCTTCTTACTGCTGTATAAGTCACCAATCAGGGGATACGCTTGAAATGGATGACTACAACTCAAAAGACCAGAAGAGTGTTAATTCAAAAATGAATGTTACAACAATGTTGTACAAAAATAATTATTGGCTCACAAGATAAATAAGGAGTTTACTGTACTTTAAATGTGTTTAAGGTAGAACTAGCTAGAACATTGCCATGGACCAGTAAAGGAATTTGAATGTGCTAAAAACTGCTGTCTTTTCAAACATCATACCATTAGCTGTCTTTCATTACATTTCCCACATTCTGTCAAGTACATTTAGTAGAGAAGTTCCTTTCTGTAACTTTTAACCATAGTAGGATAATTAACCTGGTGTGAAATTGTAAATGAAATTAATTCTGAGAAGCAAAAATAGACTTAATTTTTATTATCATTTCCAATTGTGTCCACAATTACTAAGGGGAGACTATTTGCACTTCTCATTGCAGTCCTTCTGGACTTAGACTTCTGGACAATCTTTTTTGAACCAAAATTAGATTTGAGGATGTCGTCCTCTCTGTACAACATAATCCAGTTTAGTCTAATTAGTCATCCTGTGACTAAGCTGATAAAATCAAGCACAATATCACTCTGCACATTGTGGTGCAAAAAGGAAAAATGCTGCAGATTTTCGTATTCAAATGCAACCACTGTGGAAAACCTTCCAATGCCAGTGTGGTCTCAAGTGGCCCAATGCTTTGTTGTTAAGGAAAAGAAACTCTCAGCTTCCTTGCACTCTTATATTTAGTGGCAACTTCCCCTCCCTTGTTTATTTCAGTGCACAGTCTGGGCTGAAAAATGGAAAACACATCAGAAACAGAAGGTATGTGATTGTTGGGGTAGAACTCAGCAAAATGGTAAATTAGAAATTGTTTCAAATATTTAAAGTACTTGAGGTTTACTGGACCGGCTGCTTGACATGCATCCAGTACAGATCGAAATAAGAAACACAATCAAGCCTCTTTTTTACCCCTCAAAAACTTTTCAGACACATATAGCCTGAACGCTGAGGACTCAATTACATAAAGTGTCTAAGAACAGCAGTGTTGAATGAGCATGACGTATCACATTGTACCACCTGGCACATTGATATAATCCAATATCTTGTCAGCACCGCTGTTCTTACTTACTCTATGTATTCAAGCCAGGCATGAATAAACAAAGTGATGAATTAGATCCCAGGGCTCAGAGACTGTTATGATCCTACACGTGTGGTAGTCGTCTTCTTGTCAGAGAAGAAGCTTCTCAGCAGGACCACCTGGCTGATGCTGACCACCAGAAGGATAATGGCCTCACCGATGGACCAGAATGCCACACGGGTGTTTAGGTCCTCTGCCCGACTGCGGCCCTGTGCCTCGCGGAGGCGGAAGTGTGTCTGGTAGTCAATGACAGACTTTAGTGCCTCATGGATAGACACACAGGCCGATTCCATCTGGAAAGGTTTGGAAAACAGAATCAAAGATAGTATATATATAGTAAACATGTTTATTCAGCAAAGATATTTAAAGTTTCGCTTCCAAAATAGTTAATTCACTAATTGAGGCAGTTAACTTTTTAAAATATCAAGGCTGCCCAGCAATGTTCATATAGTATTTCAGTGGACTGGTTTAGCATGTATAAATTTTACATTTTGTCTTATATTATTGCAAGCAGTTGATATTGCTTTTTCAAAAATATAGCTCCATAATTGTACAAACAATTTACTCTACTTTCATGCCATATTTGACCACACAGCCTTTCCTGGACAGAGGTCTGGAATAGATCCTGAAATGTACACTCTTGTGAACTTAATGAAGAATAAATTTGAATGGGATCATGACTCATTTCAATGAAAATCTTGTCAAATTGTGGATTTTGAGAATCTAGATATAACCCATTCAAAAGGTACTGGAGACTGTGTATATTCCATATAAAAAGATGATCATCCTGGTTACTACTCTAGCAAGAATTGCTGGAGTCTAGACTGATAATGTTAGTAGATAGTGACTATGACCAAGCACACCTAGAAGACCTTGGTTGTCCAAACCTAACAGGCGAAATCAACAGTAGAGTGTGTACATTTGCCACAAACAAAAATGTACATTCACACGCACAGACAAACACTCACCTGGGTGAGAGCAGTGACTCTGTTCTCATTGGGGAAGAGTGGGGGGTCATCGCCGACCTGGAAGTCGAAGTAAACTGTCTTGTGAGTGAAAGTTGAGAACTCATTACTGAAGCAGAACTTGTAGGTGCCATTCTTGGCTGCTGTGAATGTGAAGCTGTCATATTGCTTCTTCATCTCCTTATAGAGTGTTGTGCCATCTGGATCATCCAAACGACAGTCCACATCATAATGGCCGCCTGTAACCACCTAAGAGGAATTGAGGACAAAAGTATTAAGTAAACATCCTGGCACAATATTTTTTTTAAACACATCAATTATATTTATGTGTAAAGAGAGAAACAAAACAAGTAGAGTCTAAAACATTATGCCTGTCAAATTGTCAAGTACCTTTATTTTCTTAAGTGAAAAATCTTAAATTTACATTTTGAATTCTTTCAAATTTGGTAATATTTACAGACATAATTATGCCAAAATTCAATTTATGGAGAGAACAAACAAGAAAATACTAAATTATTACTCAGCTAAAGCCATTTGCTACTTCCTCATTTCTATACAGAAAAATATCGTAAAACGCAACAGGATATCAAAATACTACCAAGGTAGATGAAGACAATATGCTAAGAAATGTTGCAGACTTTTCTTTAGGTTGCCAGGAAAATGTTTGTAACCTCATCTTGGCATAGAATAAAAAGGCCGATGAGAACTGTGATGAAAGGTCACTAGTATAAATAATAAATAACAAGAATGTAAATGCTGCAGCATTCACATTAAATATATTAAGGCTAGAGGCCATTTCAATGGCAAGAACTACCATTTGTGCCAACAACATCTATACAACATTAATAAATACAACGTGAGACATACAGACAATCCCCATAAGAGTATGGAGAACAAAAATAAAGATAAAGTTGCTAACGTTAGGCGCGATATTGCCTGTTAAAAGGGGGTTGTCTGAAATCTTTACTACTTCCTATTAGGAGGAATACGTGACCGATTATTCATACATCAGCCACACGCACCTGAAACTCAAGCGTGCACTTGGTGCCAATGATGATGTCCTCGTAGTAACACTGCTTGGCGTTGTCCGGCAGCTCAAAAGTGAGCTCGGAGCCCAGCACCCACCCACAGAGAAGCTGGGCCCACAGCACCTGAAACATCAACCGAATGGATCCGTACATCCTGAAGACCAAGAGCCCAAAGCTTTAAAGAAAAAAACCGGAGCTGACCTGCCGAAAGGAACACAAGCAGGCAGTACATGAAAACCAATATATAGGGAGGGATGAAGAATGAAATGATGACAAAGCAAACCCGGACATTGACATCAGCGACAAGTTGTTAGCTTAAAGCTAACTAGCTAGGTGTCTGGCGGTTACATTACAGAGACAGAAAACTTGCTATGTATCACAATTGCCATTATGTATTCGGGTACTTAAGGGCGCGTTCGTTATAATGGTAGTAAAGGCAAACTGGATGGTTATAGTTTCTTAATTATCTTTTCTCAGTCAGCATTAGCTACTCACCTAAAATTGCTCACCCGGATGGGACTAATAAAATGCAGGGCAATACAAACGTGACAGACTATTGGCTATCGTTCCTGAAATCCCGCCTCCATTTCTGTCCCATTGGTGGACAAAAAAAAAGAGGCGCGTCTCTATGATCACGTGGGTGCCCTACGTGAACGTATCGTCCAATTTCAATTCAATTCAACGTGGCTACTCATATTTACAGTTGTATGGAAATGTCCATGCTCATACTCAAGCATACGATAGTGCCACCATTCTTTACATGCCATAATGAAGAATCATTTGAATCTAACATATTCCCTTATACAACTCGGTGTATTATGCAATTTACACAATATTCTGCTTTTTGTAGCCTCAATGAATGTTTCCATTTAATGAATCACTGTGGAAAACCCATTAATATTGTATTTACAGGTATTTCTCAATATTTAATTGACACTATTGTTTGCAAAACTCTAAACATCAGCAACCTACCACCTGTCTATGTAAACTTGAAAGGAAAACAAAAACAAATAGAAACAAACCTAATAAGGCCGTACAACATTAGTCATTTTCCTGGATGACACCTCTATGACAGACTTTCTGCAGTTAAGGATAGTGGGCAAGAGAGGACATAAAGGTGTGTGACAAAAAACCGAAAATGGTTGCACTCGCACTGCTGTATAATTAATGTATATCTGCACCGGCCTATAGCAGATAACGAATATATAAATATATACTCACTTGTTTTGTATCACTGGAATACCCTTAATGCGTTCTCAGAAAGCCTACTCAAGTATAATGGATAGTTTCTGATACACTATATATAGCATATACTGTAAGGTAGAGAAATCCATACAGGCCATGTGATTCAAATTAAAAGAGGGACAACTCTTGGAGAAAAATCTTGGTTTTAAAAAAAGAGGTTGCTTTTCTCATAAAATGTTGTGTTATGAGTTACAACGCTCTTTTCTTAGGGGGCAAACGTTGTTTTTGCATTACAGTTGATCCTGTGTCGTATATGTATTTTTGGGTTCCATTCTTTGTTTTTAATGTGATGTGCATGTTGGTAGGTGTAAAGCCTTTTTAAAACGTGAACACAGTAAAGATAAATGCACGCGATGAACAAAACAACAAAACTGTATGAGCCTATATTGTTCTTGTAACGTTTTATTAAACCAGGATGAGAACGTCGACGTGACCCCTAAACATACTCTCGCGCGAACAAGAATGACGAGATTACAGGGTAGGGAGGGCTACATGGAGAACTGGCAAGACAAAACAAAAGCCACACATTTGAAAGAACAGGCGCTGGTCGCTTTTTTTATTTTTTTAAAACCTACCCAAAAAATTTGAATTTTTAATTCTCATCTATTACATTTAACTGCACCATGCCAAGTAGCACGTCTTTGCTGGAGGCCGACGAGGGAGAGTCCGAGGTCCCACCTCCGCTAATGCACGCTTTTGCCGGTATGGGCCTCGATGAGCACCACGGCACCCAGAGCCAGACACCCGAACAAGTAGATGAGAGTCTCCCCTTCCACCAACCCCAGCTCCCCCCGGTTTCTCACTTCAGCCTCATCGGTAAGGTCCTTGACTTAAAGCCCCTGGCGCTGTATCGGCAGCCCTCAGGAGATGAAGGGAACATAACGGGAGCACCTGCGGACGAAGAGCCAGAAATTGTAGCCACCCCCGGATGCACAGGTAGCTCGTTGCTATTGCAGGCCCACCGCCACCAGCAACTCCCGGGTGGCTCCGTGACAACGTCTGGGATGGAGCAGGTCGAGACGGTACTGCTGTACAACGGAGACGACCGGGAAGATGCTGGAGTCGGCGGCATCGCCCTACCACCGACGAGCAGCATGGCGATTCTACCGTCTGACGTGTACGGCGAGTCGGGTTTCGAGGCCGAGCAGTCGCTTTTGGCTCGGCGAAAAAGTGTAAACACGACCGAGTGTGTGGCCGTGCCGAGCTCCGAGCACGTCGCAGAGATCGTGGGCAGGCAGGGTGAGTCGTTGTTCACCTTTATGTGGAGTTTTGGATGGATTGAAGAGCCAACTTTAACGTTAAAGCCAAGCAATGTTAGCTGGTGGTAACGTTAGTTGGGACAAAACTTGGGGATAGCAGAGCAAGCAATAAAATAGGTAACAGAAAACATTTAAGATACAATAACGATTGAAATAGAACAAGTAATGTAATTAATAATTATCTGAGTGCTATGGAGTGCTGGAATATGATTTAAAACGAATTTTGGCGTTTCTCGTACCGTTAGCTGACATTATGTTTTGTTTCATGGGACAACTTACGTTAACGCTAACTTTAGCTAGTAACGTTAACTTTTTGTTGTCACCACTCATTTTAATTATAATGCAATGTATTTTCACATGTGACGTAAAACCAGTTGACTGTATGTTTTCTGTAAACTGTGTAACTTTACTAGTATTTTGTATCTTAACATACAAACGTCAATGTTAGCATCCAGCTAACTTAGCACTCGCCCTAACTGGGTCAGAGCCACCCCAGCCCAACACCCTCTCCAAAAGTTAGCATCACAAGTTTATCCACCATTAGATAAGTTTGCGTCCTGTGGATTTTGCTGCATTTCTTATGTATTATGGGTGTTCTGTCTGTGCTTGGCTGACAGTGAGACTGTACTCAATGGTGCCTTGTCGTGCTAAACCGGGCATGTCTTTGTCTCAGGAGAACATGACCAGCAGTGTGTTGGTCACCATTGCTTTGCCACATCAGCTGCATGTTATCGTTTACTTCGTGACTTAACCAAGAGTTCAACTGAACTCGAAAAACAACTTTATTATTGTAACGCATTTTATTTTTCCCCCATAAACTATACATGGCCCAATGGTAGAGTTTGGATTTGTTATATTGCCGTGTGTAAGCCAAGTAGGGGGAGGGTGCAAACACTGCAGTGTTAACAACAACAACAACAGGAAATGGCTGGTAATGATGCTGGACTCAACCACAGCTAAAAGGAATATTTAATTTATAAGTTATCCAGCTTTTAATAGGCTCACAGACTGGAAGCTTCAAATCCAATGTAGTATGTCTTATTATAGAAATTAAGAAAATTATAATGATACTAAGTTGAACTTCATTTTTATTACATATATTGCTCAGTTTAAAACGTCCCTAAGTTTAATAGTTTGTCATCCAAATTGCGTGTCTTTTGCTATATTGTAAAACATTTAGGATCAATTGACACTACTTGTCCCCCTGTTTCCCTTTCCCTGTTCGACTTGTCTCCTTGCAGGCTGTAAGATTAAGGCACTCCGAGCCAAGACCAACACCTACATTAAAACACCAGTTAGGGGGGAGCAACCTGTCTTTGTTGTAACTGGACGCAAGGAAGATGTGGCCATGGCCAAGAGGGAGATCTTGTCTGCAGCTGAGCACTTCTCTCTCATCAGAGCCTCTCGAAACAAAGCAGGCTCTCTATCCACTGTGTCCACCTCAGGCATCCCCTCTCTACCGGGACAGATGACCATTCAGGTGAGCAAAGAATGGGATAAAGAGTCAGCGTTGTGATGTATATAAATTATGTATAATCACCCCATGTCTTTCCAATCTTACAGGTGCGGGTGCCGTATCGTGTTGTCGGACTAGTTGTAGGTCCAAAAGGTGGGTTCTTAATTAATTTTGTTTTCAAATTAACTTATTTTTTTATCTTGATTCGGGTTTGTTGTTTACTACCTCAGTCCAGGAGTTATCATTTTCACTGGCTTCTTTTGGCTTGTTGTAAGCAGTACTACCGTACTTTTCGCACTATAAGCCGCACCGGACTATAAGCCGCGTTTTTTTAATGTTTAATTACCGTTATTAAGTCTTCAACTGTTACCATTTAGCAATAGTAGCTACAAAACATGTACTATGCTGTGTAAACTGGACTGTATCACATAGCGTTTCAGACACACAAACTTTTAAACTTTCTAACTTAACCGGCGGCTCCCAGCCACGTACCGGCAGCGATCTACTGCCAGATTGACTGCCTTTAATTTACAAGCTGCATCAGATGCATTTCTACGGTTGTTTTCCATAATGACGATGTCTCACAAACTGTCGCGCTCTCGTAATGACCGTCTGTCTCGCTGTCGTTCTGTCTCTCGTACCACTCGCGGTTCCACTTTTACTTTAGCGCTGTTTTCCGCCTCCGGAGGACTGTAACCAGTAAAATCCATAGATTTGGGATTTCCCCGATCGGCCGTTAGCGGTAAAAATACGTAGATTAGCGCACCGTTATATAAGCGGCAGGGTCGAAAAATGCGGTAAAAAGTAGCGGCTTATAGTCCGAAAAGTACGGTAATCAAAAACTACCAGGCTGATTTTCACACATGTTCTGGAGGGGAGCAGCATGGGCAAACAACCCATTACATTTTTGGACAGATTCAATAAACATAGAATGAAAACTATAGGGCAACGCAACTGCAAAGTGGGGAGCAGCTTTTTCCAGATTGTTTCTTCTGATTTAATTTACACCATGGTTGAAAATTGGGTGTTCACCAAACAAGTATTTTTCATTATTTTTGTATATGAACACACAATTTGTAGGAGTACAATATGACGTAGTCATAGTGCCATAATTGCGTGTACAAAAATTTGTATTCCTTGAAATGTCCAACTGATTTGCTGTTGTGCATTTTGTTGCCCACCATTTCTGAATGAGTATATATTTATATATAATATTCTCAACTTCTCTTCAGAAGTTACACTTTACTCTCGCAGAGCCATTAACGTCTTACCCTGTTGACATTACAACCTCAGTGTCAGACAGCCTTGGAGTAGATTGGTAATTTGCACTGTAGTGGTTCTAAACCATGTGCCATTTAAGCAGGAGGGGGTTAGGTAACACGTTGAATTACAAATTCAAAAATGATGAAAAACACCCAGGGAAAAGCCTGGTGGACTGTTGAAATAAAATTCTTATAAAAATGTAAATGAAGCAAGTCTGTTGCTAGTAACTGTGGGGTTTCATCTAATAAATTCACTCTATACTTTTGTGTAGTTCAAGACCTACAAAATAATGTTGGGCTCAAACTCACTAAAGGGACAGAAACATGACTTTCAATGAATTATACCTGTTTTTCCATAACTCCTGAATGTGCAAGTAAGCTGCTATACACCAAGTTTCACTCTAAAGGTATTTATATGTCTATGTTGTGTACACAACGCAGCCCCCAACTCATGCTGGTTATTGCTAAAGTCATGACATTCATGTAGCCTGGTAACCACAGCTGTGTTTTTAACCTTGTGTTCATCTTTCAGTAAAAAAAGGTCATGGTCTTTTCATGTCTTTCAGGGGCAACCATCAAACGTATTCAGCAACAGACCCACACCTACATTGTCACACCAAGTCGCGACAAAGAGCCAGTGTTCGAGGTCACCGGGATGCTGGAGAACGTGGATCGGGCGAGGGAGGAGATAGAAGCACACATCGCCCTCCGCACTGGTACTTGTGGAAGCATTGAAGCGCCAGGTGCTGACAACAATGACTTTCAATTTAATGGGACAGATGTTGGCTTTGAGCACTCTGCAACTTCAGGGTTAGGTGAGGCAGGGTGGCTTAATGCTAGTGTATCAGCACTGAGTGGTGGAAGTTGCCTGCTGCCAGTGAACATCAACGGTACTCAGCAAATCAATAGCAATACTAACAGTGGTGTCAGGATGTCTTCCAACTACCGCAATGACAGCTCCAGCTCCCTCGGCAGCGGCTCCAGCTCGGCTGATTCCTTCCATGGTAGTGGGAATGGGAACCGGATGGCAGATTTCAGCCCGACATGTCAGTTTAATGCCAATTCTAACAACAACAACAGCAATGGTGGCGGCACAAGTTTCTGGTTTGGCGAGAGCCTTCCTCCAGTGGGATCTGAGGAGCTGGTTGGCATGGGGGTTGGAGGCTCCTCCTCAGGGTTTGACACAATAACCCCAATCTCCACAGCCCAAAGCACGCACCCTGCTGCACAGCCACAAATCTGGAGCGCTTTTGTGGAACAGCAAACACTTCAGGTCGGTGATGCTCGTCAGACTCAGGTGGGTGAAATTCGTCAGTAATGATAAATATCAGACAGATCGTTATTTGATCGTTAAGATGTTTGGTGTGTTGAAGTTTCCATTTTTTGCTGGTGCTAATGCCATCTGAAAAATCCTGAAAATCAGGTGTTTTAGTTTGAAAAGATACAGATATATGTATTTGCTTCTATTACTAGTATGTGCATATCTACGTAATGACTGTTAGAACCTGTGAAATGTATTGATAGTTATGGATGCAACCAAGCCTTATTTTCTTTGTCGATTTATTTATGTTATTGATAAATACACGTTACACTTTACATTTCTGGAAATGTGCCAGTTTTGCCATCTTGACTAATTTTCAACTATAATCCTACTGTCTGTTTAACCAAATAGTTTCAATACAATTGATTGTAAATTGCACAGATTAAGAAAGGTTTTAGTCTTAAAAAGGATAGTGCCATATAGTCAGTGATGGCAGCAAAATGTCGTGGTCATTGCATTTATGCATCTTCACTTTCATTAATTTCTGCAGACCAGTCAGCCGGGGACGCCCCGCCTTTCCCCAACCTTCTCTGGGACAGACGCCTTGGAGCACCCTCAGGCCCAGCGTGTTCACCGGGGGCCTTTCGGTTCGGCAGGGACACTCGACGCTCACATGCTCCCCTCCTACTGCTCGGCCTTCTCTTCATCCAGTGATAGCACCACCTCCTCTTCCTCCCCCCCTGAGTCCTCCCTCTCTTATCGACCCGGATTTGGATCAGCAGGGAGAGTGCAAGAGATATGTATCCACTGTATGGATAGCCAGGTGATCGCTGCCTTGGTTCCCTGTGGCCATAACCTCTTCTGTCTTGATTGTGCCACCCAGATATGTCAGAGTCCAGACGCTGTGTGCCCTGTGTGCCTGTCCCCGGTTACACAGGCCATTCAGCTCCGCAACATGTGACTTAAATGAATTTCCCTTGATGGCTGACGAAGGATCAGCCTTCCCAGCACTCCAAATTCATTATGTGCGTAGGGAAATTACAAAACCACCCCAAAATCAGTTTCTAGGTGCATCCTCACCTCGGGTTTTCGTTGACAAAGGTGAGGTAGAGTAAGGAATGATCTGTATTTAGGGCATGGGTTAGGGTGTTAAACCTGTTCACGTGCCTGCTATTGTGAAGTCCTCTTCCGAGATTGATTGGTTGATCAAAGTGAGGGTCAGAAAACCTCTAATGTAGCAATGGGTGGGTTGGGATTTATTTTAATTTATATGTTGTTTTCCCTGAAAGTTACTTATCAGTTTCTACCTACCTATATTTCTTAAATAGTTTTTTAATAAATATTGAATTCTGTCTGCTTTGGGGTAAAGGCTTTTCGTCTGCGTCTCAAAGGTTTAAATCATCCTTTTAGTTGTGCTGCTACAGTTGTTTTAATGTGCTGAAACTGTAGGACTGCCCCCCTTTTAAGTGAGTATGTTTACAGCTAGTGAGACACATGAATATAAATTAATAGTATTCTCATGATTAGCACACAGTTGGATTCCTACAATAGCAGACGGGATACATGATATATTATGATGGCAACACGCATCAATACCAGGCTTGTGAAATTGATCTGTGTTTCTTTAAAAAAAAAAAAAATCTGATGTTTACATGCCCCAAAACATTGATCGAAAAAGATCTGCTATATGCAGGCAAACAGACCCACAGAGATTTTGAATATGGGGGATCAACTACGCAACTTCAATGTTGTCACACTCCAAAGCCAATGTGCTATTACCTCAGCGGCACCACTTTTTTCTTTACTTCACAGATTGAAACAAAACAAGAGGCTGACTCCTTTTTAGGTAGAATACAATGATATTACTCCACACCAGAATCCCCACGTTGCTTTCCATTTCTGCTTGAGAAAACTGTTTACGATGAACTTGTGCCTAATTCCGTTTTGAGTAAACAAAAAGAAACAACTGGTTGAGTGGATGCAGTGTTTCTCTGTCTTAAACACAAACATGTGGCCTTTTTGGAAAGCCTGTAATTTACACCATCTACAAATCCAGAACACATATGGCAAACCGAAGTCTTACAGTTCTTTGCCGTAGTTTAATCTTGGTGGGGAGTACTTACGCCTACTTTTGTTTTATCTTATTGGCACCTTACACTCCGGTTAAATTTTCTTCCTTTTCTCCCATTATTTTTTGGCATTTCTGTTTTTCTATTCTGACTGCATCCTTCTTTGGGAAACCAAAAGATATGCACAGATCGTACCTTTTGGTAACATTCCTCTACCCTGTATTGCGGTCACTTTTATAGATTGTATAAAGTATATTATTAATACTTTAAAGTTCAATTGGGATCTGCAACAGCTGATATTTTGTGAAACGCTACTGCGAAAACTGCTGTAATCTGGAAGGATCCCCTGAACTGCAGTCTGGCTGCTGACTTTTCAGTAGTATCCTTGTCGTTCACTTGAATGTTCTTTCACTCAAACTGCTCCACCGTGTGGATGTTTTGTCATATTTTGTGTCCTTGTTGCATAGCAGCCAGCAATATGATTTCATTGGAATACAAAATTGAGAAATAGGCCCCCCCATAGCTTCATGCTGTCTTAACACAATGTCTTGTCTATCAGGCCTATGCAAAAATCTTCTTAAACAGCTCGAGGAAGCACTAACTATATTAAACTCCTCGAGTTCTGGTCACAGAGCTCAAACTATCCTGGGCTCTTCTGGGGGGTTTTTCCAGCCACATTTCAGTCAGGGTGACCTTCATAATCTGCTCTAATGCACTGATGAGACGTTCAATGGTACCCACTTAGCTTCTCATGTTTCATCAGCTCTTTAGCGGTATCCTGTGCTCTGTAAGTCACAGCCTTCTCCATATCTTATCACACTATTGACAAGTTGGGACTCAAACTAGACTGTTTTTGTTCTTTCTTCCCGTCAGCATGTGAATTTATCCATTCCGTGGTCTGAAAGTGAAGAAAGGGTTCCAAGTGGTGGAAATCATCTCAAATTTTTGCGTTATACACCAGTGTTCCCAGACTTTATCTAACATGTTTTAATGATTTGACGGGTGTTTTTTAAGGGGAAGCGGCTGGAATCATTACTTATATTATACCTTGGACCGTGCAGACACTACATGAGATCAATACTGTTGCTTTACTGTATGGACATTGGACCACAGTCCTCCAGAAATCCAGATGCAAACAATTTGTTGAGTTGTTGCCTCGCTTAGCTGTTACTTAAATTCTGTCTCTTTCGTGGAAGGTTGAGCTTTTTCGATAAAATGGAACCAAACGAGTCCTAAATGTGCAAAAAGCCCTACCTGCTTATTTCCCCTTGGGTCTTCTATCCGTCCTTGTTTTATCTTTCAC
>CAAKHC010016144.1:26080-41065 GCA_901007825.1 Macroramphosus scolopax | reverse complement strand
ACAATGAGTCTTTTCCATTTATGTGTCTGTATTATAGAATATTACTGTTAATGACTGATGAATATACAGAACTTATTTTTATTTTGTTACATTTCATATATATATATAAATATATATATACAAAATATCTATATTAAGATGTTTACAATAAGATTTTAATTTTTTATTTTACTTTTTTTTTCTCTGAGTGATTAAGCAAATGAAGAGCTGGAAACACAGAAATGTTGCAGGAGGGTGTCAATGCTATCTGCTTGTAGTCTAGTTATTAGTTTACAGTGTTGATGATGATAATAGTATCGATAGCTGCCGTTAAACCTAGTGGAAATGGAATGTGCATCACAAGCATGTCTGCATAATGTACCGCCAATGTAAAACATCACACTGCAAATGTAAAAAGGCCAAGGATTCAAGCTGCCTGTTATGTCTGTACGCCACCAAATTTAAGAAAGGTAAACTGTAAATTGTATTAGATCATCTATCTTCTCTCTCTATATATAAATACATATTGTTAAGCTGTACCAACAGTTTCAAAGTATTTGCTAATTTTACTACACTTTTGTTATGTATATGTAGGGGAGTCTTATGGCATATAAATTCTTCAAATTGAGTCAGGAGTTTAAAAGCAGACTATATTTTATAATGGCCTTTTAAGTTATTGCGGCCAAAGCACTGATATTATATATTTGCTGTAAAGAGAATTTAAGAGTTTTATTTTTCTGATATTAAAGTTACTTAATAAAGACGGTTTCATTTAAAGCCAAGTCAGAGTCCTGTTATTCATTCATTATATCAAATGTTGACGAAGGGGCCTGTTTCCTCTGTACATCTGTCATGTTTCACTTATAGACCTGGAGATTCTGCAAATTCATTCAATCAATAATAAAAAACATTTGGTCTGATGGAGACTCAGACCAGTTGAAACCCACGTGGTTAAATTTAACATGCTGGAATTTTGACAAATGATCTAGTTAGAGCAGGAAGATGAAAACGATTCTGCATGTCACATTATGTGGTCAGCAGCTTGTCTGCTTGACTGATTTCAAGTCACTGCAGACCCACACAGGTGCAGCCAAATGCAGGTGTTTTTAGCACGTCCCTGGCTGATCTGCTGCATGTGTTAAGACAACTCACATCTGTATCTTTCTTACTGGTTGCCCTCGCACCTTCAATCTTTACTCCGAGCAAATCAGACAGAATAAATTAAAACTGATGTACGTGTCTAATTTCAACCTTTTCAGTCATTACCTTGTGGAGAAAAACAACAGGTCACCCGTTCAGAATATCAGGCCATATTTAATAATAGACTCTCACATAAGAAATACAGGTAAAATGTATATCTGCAATCTGTCATAGTACTCAAAATCAGCCCATGTGAGCTGTGTTATTAGGCTCCTATAATAACTAAGTAATATAAAAACATCTGTCCACCTTCACATACAACAAAATATAACAGGTTTTTCATCCAGGCAAGTTCAGCATGTCAATATGTATATCTTTTAATTACTACTCTTAACAATGCTGCTCAGCGTCAGGACTGAAAAGCACTTTGCTTAAATTTTCTAGAAAAACAACTTTCAATAGGGGAAAAAAAAATCCTCAAATATACGTTTTCCAACTAACCCCTCAACTGATTAAGGCAGCATTGTTGAAAAGTACCCACCTGTTTAAGAATATAAAGTTTGTAAAAAGAATTTCTGAACGTTAACAGGAAACCAGAAAAATAAACTCTATGACAGTTCATTGTGAAAAGAGAATCAGCATGAGCAGATGTTTGTTGGTAAAGACAAATGGGAGCACGGAGACAAACTTGTATTGCTACTCAACACATTTAAAAACAGTGTGACGGGCTGCATCACATGCAGCTCAGGGCAGAGGAGAGGAGACGTTTATTTCTGTGGGTCAAACCACGTTCATCCGTCTGAACTGTGAGAGAGGAGGTCATGCCAGATTAGAAAGAGAAGATTCACACAAATAACTGATGGACTGTCCGTTTCATGTAAAGTGGTATTTTAGTCCTCGTCATTGCTGCTGAAAAGTTTATATTTGCAGAATGTACATCAGTTAGCAGTGTGTGGCTTCCCTCTGTTTTAAACCAGAATCATACCAATGGGCTTTAGTTCGGGATTTACACTTCGATAGTTTCCCTGTCTAATGAAGGGGACGTGAAGGACTTTTTTTTTCTTTTAAAGGAGGGTATAGATGCAGGGGTCTATTTTCCATCACAACTCATGCAAACATTGTCATGCAGTTAAAAAAAAGATTATTTACATTTAATGAAAAGACAAAAAGGTAGCAAACCAAAGAGTAGAAGACTAACAACCAACAGAAACCCTACAGATGTGTGTCAATGAATGTAGAGTGAAAAAGGGCAAAACCTGATTTTAAAAAGGCATCTTCCACACGTTTTCAATACAAATGCATCCCAAGGTTGCCTCGGCAGAAAATATAAATCAAGCTACTCATTCCCTTATCACAGGGCAACCATCTCAGAATACGGGTTAGTCAATAAAAAAAACAGGAGAAAGTAAAGTGCTAAAAATATAAATCACTTATTAAAAGTAAAAAAAAATGAATGCAAGAAAATATATCAATATTGCTGGGAAATGTTCTTAAATGCTCTCATCTTTGTCAGTAAACTAGACACAAGAGGCCTGAATGAATTAGTATATAAGTAGGCTGCAAGTCATTAGATATTTAGGTAGAATGATTTTTATATAATGTGAAGAGTTGATCTGCTTTAAGATCCGAGTTAATAATGACGGAGAACGTAATCATTTCCATTTAAAATTAAATTTAAAGGAATATCCCGGGGTTTATTCTGGGTTACCGTCTTTTGGGGTCTAATAGGGACAGACATTTCTGGCAATTGTTCAATTTTCAGTGAGCAGCCTTAAAGCCTGCAGTGGCACGACCAACACCATGGGGCATTTGTCTACGTCTACTTTAGTCCCTATTAATCACTTGATAGGAAACTAGGCTGCAGGTTTAAAATATCTGTGTTATCCTTTAACAAGGTTTGCCCCAAGACCAAAATAAAACATTTAAACCCTGTTCCTTGTAAAGTGATCTAATCCCAGACATCTAAGATAGACTGTCTCTTCCTTGCTTTACTACTTTAATCTTATTCAAGCAAAAGCATCCTGATCGTTTTTGTTGTCATTTTTTTTGAAAGCGAGAAAAGGCAAGGTGTTCACAGAAGGCTTTGAGAGGAGTTCACAGAAGGCTTTTGAAAGGAGTTCTTTGCGGCAGCATAAAAAAGGGTGTTTTTCAAAACTGTAACCATCCCTGAAAGAGGTGGAGGCAATCACAGTGAAGGTTGACTAACAGTGAGTGATATGAAGCAATAATACAATCACAGAAGGTCAGTAAGAGTAGAGAACTCATTAATGGGTCATTTTGATTTGTATGTACGTTCCAGTCAAAAACAATACAATGGAGCTAAAAACTGCATGAAATTGTCTTCTCCAAAATCCCCAGGATTAGAGCAACCATTGCTCCATAATCTTGGTTACAAAGAAGGGAGAGACACCCACCAGGCTTAGGCCTGCAACGTTTAAACATTCCAAACTCGTAGTTTAACAATACTTGACCCCGGCTGTGGGTCTGAAAGCCTGTACCTCTAGTTGGACCCCAAGCCACCCAGCTCTCAGCATGATGTCAAATACTGGACGTAATGGTGAGTGCTGCTGGTGTTCTCTTCAGCCAGATGACTGAACTCCTTGTAGTCTTATGTGTCAGTAGTTTGAGGCGGTGGACTTCTGGGATGCTGAGGAGTCTGTCTTCACTCCAGTTTGATGGGATATGCAAGTCGTCTATGTGTATGGTACTTCATTATTGTCCAGTCCAATAGTTCATAAATCATCACACAACAAACCCATCTATCAAAAATATAGCATATCTTTGATATACGGCTTCGGCTCTTGGTGTCACTCTCGTTTAAAAATCAAAGGTCGGGGCCACAGTGCACTAAGGTGCCACAAACACACCTGACAGTTTTTCTTTCACAGACACGAACTGCAGAGCCGTGTCACACGCTTCTCCATCCAAAACAGTTCCATGGTGGAAGATTTTTTACTTCCACTCAATGTTGCAGGGCCGCAGTTCAAAAGAGCTCAGTCCAGAGGTTGGGGGTCTGCGATGGGCATAGTGTGCAGAACCTCGTCTAGTAACTGTAGAGCTCTGTGGAGGTGGATCTCGATCCAGCAGGGCGTCTCCTTGATGCTCTGGCGGGGGTAGTCGGGCCCCCAACCTTTAACAAAACTCATCCTGAGAATACACAGTCTTCGGAGGTCGTCCACCCCGATACCAGCTGCAGCTGACAGACCTGAAGGAAGAGTCACCCCAGTCAGGTAAATGTGCATATGCATGTGCGCAACAGTCAATAACCTGGAAACTTTTAATGTGCAAGAATATTCAAGTGAATTATATCAACCCAAGACCCAGAAGTTTTTTTTTACTAGGGCTGGAACTATTTAGTATTACATGATTGAACCTTGATTAAAATTTGTATGCATCTTTTTACACGCCAACTATCTGACAAATACTTTTAACATTTCCAACCACATGACTTTTTATCTAACACGACTTCTATGTGACATTAGTGTCTCTATGTGCGAGTGTGCATGTGGCTCTGCAGACTTACTAATAGCCGGGGCTATCCCTCCTACTGAGCCAGGTCCAGGAATATTTCCAGCCACAGCAGCAGCCTGAGCTGCAGCTGCTGCTTGGGCTGTAGCCGCCTGCTGTTGCATCTGTCTGTGGCACTGACGAAGGTCAAACACCTGACAGGAGAGAGGAGGGTTTACAGTCAAGTAAATATCATCACAGGCTGCCCATCAGAGGATAGCATCACAGATGGGCTGTGCGATTCATTCACCTGATTAGCCCTCCTGAGAGATATCAGTGGCAGTATGAGACACATTTGTTTGAAATACAGTTACAGTAACAGACTGAGGTCAATCTGGAGAGATGGAATGGATATCTGTAACTTCACTCAACAGTTTCCCGAAAAACAAGATACCAATTTGTGAAATGAACCGCGGGGCAATAGCAGAGTGAATAATGTCCTTACCTTGATGTAAGCACTGGGGTAGATTTTATGAACAGCATCTCCAGGGGCTCGGCCTGCCTCTCTGTCCAAGTAGTAGCTCTGAACAAACACTGCGTGATCGCTGAGGCATCGCACCCACACGTCTCCCTCACCTTTGCATTCCAGCTGGACCCCTTTTCCAATGTGAAGCCTGGGAGACAGGAGAAAAACAGAGCTGTAAGGATTTGCAGGGATTTTTCCCGTACTTTAAATTGCTTAAAAATAAAGTACATATGTCATATGATTCAACTGTCTTTCTCTACATATAGTGGGTCCTGGGTAACCTACCTTGCTCTCTCAATCGCTTCAGTGCGATGTACGTTACTGAGCTGGCCCAGACAAAACCTGTCTCCTCCGGAGGGGTCGACATACCCGTCCACGGTCACGATGGGGCAAGAGGAGGGCACCTTAAATGTCTCCCCGACTTGAACGTCCATCTCAAAATAGGCAATGGAGCACCAATAGTCAGGTGCTGAAACATATGGCAGTAGCTGGTGTTAATGGTTGTACCTGGCCATTGGAAAGTAAAAAGCAGTGCTGCCTCTTGTTAAGGTTATATTTAAACATTGGTTAGGATACAGATGTAAAAAGTTTAAATGAGATGGTAACATGCTAGATATTTACATATTATAAATGACAAGTCAATAATCAACAATTATAAATGAAATCAAGTTGTTTAATTCCAATATTTTCATCTTAGAAACTAAAATGAATAGACTGTCGATTGTTTCTGTGCCAGTGGGATGCGTGTTCTCACCTGGATGGTTGGATATGGGAGGCTGGAAGGCAAGCTCATTATGGACTGGCCCTGACAGGATGAGACAAGAATGAGAGTTACCACCCTCTTTCCAAAAACTGAATGGAACATGTGATTCTGCCCAGAGTAACTCAAAGCACTACAGTGTACTTACAGTAGTGAGTTGGGTGTGGCATTGGGGGGTGGTGCTGGAGATGACCGTTGGTGTGGTGGGCTATGTTGGGAGTGAAGCTGCTGTTCCTAGACCAAGTTGCGCTGGCACCTGAGGGGGAAAAAAAAGGGTTCTGTATTGACTTTACTTCTTCAAACATTTTGTGTAGATGCCTTAAAGGTGCAATTTGTAACATCAAGAACCTGCTAGCGTTTCATACTCCAGACCAAACAATAGGGGGCAGCATATCAAGTAAGTAAGTTGAAGCTCTTAATTTACCAGTCGAATTCCGCTCCCACCCTCCCCCCACTTATGGTCATAAGCTTTGGGTGGTGAATAAAAGCCACTGACTATCACCCCCTGAGGTAGAAAGTGGTATTACGAGATGTGACAAACCTGCATTGGCTTATTTTCAAATTAACTGCCAGCATCTTTAAAAATATAAATGATTTCCAGAGCATTTATTTAATCCTATTCTTTACCTACATTTCTATGTATTTAAATTTAAATGGGCTGGTTATCTATATCACAGAGTTACAGACAGTTACTTCATACACAAACAAAGAAATATTAATCAACCTGTTGACAGACACAAAGAGAAACCATTTTAAACTATCTTACTGCCTGATCCAACAGCAATGGCAGGGAAAGATGATGACGAGGCAGAAGTGGACGCCTCAGCAGGGGGAAGTAGGTTTGGGGTCCCAAATGGCTCAGAGGGGGCCGTCCGGCTGCTGGATGGGGGGTGTTGGATGGTCTGGATTGAGTGCCCTCCCTCGATGGAGGGCAGACTCTGCTGTGCATCAAAATCATACTCATCCTTAACCATCAGCGCTGAACTTGGTCCAGAGCTGGTCAATGTGAGTCCTGATAAGTCTTTGGATAGAGGGGAAAAAAAACTGATGTGAGCACGTTTCTGACATTTCCAATTGATCCAGACTGTGAGGCGGAAGAGCCTCAATATGACTAATAGCATCAAGAACTAGAGTGAGAGTTCATAAAGTTATTCTTATCGGTGGACTAAAATGCACACAAATTCACAAACATTTGAATCCGCAAAATTAGATGAAACCTCCCTGTTACCCACCTATGCCAGGAGACACCACTCTCTCATAGTGATAGGGGTTGACACACACACTGTCACACTTGAGGTCGAAGGCAAACTGGCAATATTTGACGTGCTTCAGTTCATTTTTATGCAGGTCTGGCCAACGCCACAGCCTGGCGTAGATTACATGTGGGAAACCTTTGCGTCCAGCCACCTGGGAGAAACATTTGGTAAAGGAAAAAGAGAAACAGAGTCAAGTAAATTATCAAATAAACTCAATGACCTGACAGCTTAGGACACTGACGTCAATAAATGGAGGAGAGCGGGTACAGCTTGTTCTTAAGTATTGAGTTGACCCACATGTTCTAATGAATTAATAATGTGTACACTGGCACTCGCCTTTATACTTGTGTTTCAGTCACTCCAGAAATAACTGTCATCCTACCTGCAGTCGTCCATCAAGTGTCCTCTGAATAGTCACACACTTGCTGGGATGGGCCCCATTAGTCGTGATAGCGGTGATGAGCGAGTCAAGCTCATCTTTTTTCTCCTTCAGCTTTTTCACCAGGCTTTCAATGGCCCGCTTGGCAAACGTCTCGCTCTCGCCCCCCTGCCTGTGACACATCAGGCTGTGCACGATGCTCAGGCAAGCATCGTTGCTGGTAGGCGTGTTTGTGATGGACATCTTGACTTTCCCCGTTTGCTTCTGAGAAGGACTCTGAGGGTGTTGTTTTGACCCAGGTGTGAGAGTTTTGTTCACACAATAAAACACATCATCAGCGAGGTTTTTCACCGGGTTGTCAAGAAAGCAATTCAATGAGGCAGATTTGTGATCACAAACCTCTCTGCATCAGATAGACAAGTGATAGGATCTGAAAAAAATAAACATGAGAGTTAAAGAGCAGTTGTAATTCATCCACTTGGTAATTGCTTAAAGCTGTTGTGTGTGTTGCTATTGAACTGTGAGTATTATACTGGATGTTTTAAAAAATAATGTCCACATCAAAGAATTTAGAGATTAGAAATGGCTCTCAATGTAATGTACTGAAATTCAGCATCATCGAATTATAGTCTCCAAAATGACTGTGTACAGTGGAAACCCGTCAATATAATAAGACACCTTCTCGAAACGATACCATATGTCAGTATCAGGGCTGTCACAAGATACTCTGGTGCCAAAATCCAAAAAATTGGACTGTATCTGTATTTACATGGTACCAAAAGTACTGAAGGTACCAGAGGACTGAATTCTAATCAATAACAACATTAGGGATGATGGCAAGTGCAGGTGCAGCAACAGGTCGATTTGTTGACAAAACACAGAGCCCAGTGTGGAAAAGTTGGTGAAGTTTTAGTTCAGATGGAAACAACTAAACAGAAATGAGACTCTTCTCCCCTTCAGAATAACAGAGTGTACATTTCCAGCAGTTACACGTGTAGTTGGTTTGGTTTGATCCAAGACGATAACAATGTGAATTAATATTAATATTAAATTGGAACAGTGTATGTCAGAAAAAAAGGTAAAATATTTTGATAACAGCGCCTCATGATAATTTGACCTGTTTCAATCGTCGCCATCAAACCTAAATTCCCTAATGAGACGTAACACCGATCATCTGTTTAGCTAACAACAGTTCGAGAGCATCACACATTTCAGCCTCCAAAAAGGCCCTTGTAAAATAAGTGTTTGACGCTGCCTGCTGTTTTTCACTACTAAAAGTACGGTAACATAGTCAGGAGCATCCGCGGAAACCCAATTTTCTACTAAAATCGCACAAGTAGCTTCAACAAACATCACCTATCGACGAATCGCCGACTGTTAATAGCAAACGTTAGCTAACATAGCATGCTACTGTAGGGTTAGCAGGCGTGTTTGTTTGGTACTGCAAGTTACACAGCACAATCATGTCTTGACCACGTTGTTTGATAGCCAGCAAAACCAATGTTGATTCGACTCTGAGCGTGTTTACTTGCAAGTGGCCGCACGGTCGTTCAATTTTCAGAGCAATTAAATGAATATAACACCAAATAACTAGCACTTTCAGCTACCTGGCGTTAGCTGATGAGGCAGCTCGCAGGAGAGTCCTGCCTCCGTCCCGCGCAGATCCTGAAGGCCTCCTGGATTATCCGCTTAAAGTTCATTTGTTTTTACAAAAAACATGGCAAAAACTTTTTTTGCCACGGTCTGTATAATTAAATCACAAGACTGGAGGGCAGATAAAGCAAGAGTCAAATCACAGATTTCGCGTCAAGTCCCGACCCACTTCACTCACTTCTTCTTTTTGTTTTTTTGACAGTAAGGTTAGAAACCAGCTACATAAGCGCAGTAGCGCCCCCGTCTGCTGCGGAGTATGGACCACAGATTCAATTCAATTTAATTTAATTTACATATGGCCAAGCTTAGCACAAATAGCACAATGTAATTTCTAATAGCGAGATCTAATAGTAATAATAATATAAATAGAAGACATCATCTGCATTATGGTAATAATGGATTGAATTCAAATTTACATTTACTAAGCTTTTAAAAAAAAATAAGTATTTTTATTCCATTACTGTCCACCATTGAGGACATCTCTCGCCTCAAACACGATGACTCGTATTATGTAGAGTTTTTGTTGTCCCTATGATCTACACAAGTCCCCACACTGTGACTGTTCAGATATACAGTATGTCCCCACAACATGACAAATACCTAGTACGCACACACACTCAAGTTGAAATGCCCCACTGGTTACGAATTTGTACCGATTACAAATGTGAATATTACCAGCTGACACGCAGTAAAATGAAGATTAATTATCAGCTGTGGCAGCTAATGTGCTTAGCATGCGTTCATAATTTGACTCTAATTGTCTGTCTCTTTGTTTCCCTTTCTTATCTCTGCCACTTCAATATCTCTTTCATCATCAATTGTTTCCCTTCAATCCCTGTGTTTGTACTACCCGCATCTTTCTTTGAATGAACAAAATAATAACTTTTACAATGCGTCCTTCTTTTCAATTTTAGCCAGTATGTGGCATTCAACAGCGAATGAAAGTTAATGAATATGCTGCTGACAATGCCGATGAAGCACAAGGGAAGTCCGAATGAGAGCAATCTTCATGACTGTTGTTTCATGAATAATGGTAAAAGACATGTTGGACAAGGGGGAAGTAGAAACCTCCCCTCTCTGGGTCTTGCAAAAATACATACAACATCCAAAAGCAGTATCATTCCAAACGCTGACCAGCAGAGTGCAGTAACCAACAGTATAATGTCCCTGTGCTGATTCCTGTGCGCTCCAATAGTATGGAATTATTTTCTGATTAATGGTTATATGCAGCTTCTTCAGAAAAATGTTGGAATGTATTTGTGCTCATCTGATTCAGGTAGTAAAATTGTTAAACAAACTCTAAAAAAAAATAACATTACGAAATGATTGAGATGCAAGAAAAACAAAATAAAAGGAAAACAATCAACACATGTCAAACCCGCAGTCATCGATCATGTACAACCACATAACTAAAGTCTTTAGATAAAATGGATGTGAAATTAAAATTTCCCTTATTGCTTTATGACTCCTAAACAGGCTGGTGAAAGGTCAGGAGCCAGTGGAAGCAGCCAGTTTCCACCGGATGAAACTGTCGACTATAAACAATTCAGGTTCACTCCAAAGCTAATAATATTAAATCAAAACCACAAAGTCTTCAAACACAAGTAATCAGTAATCACACAGATTCACGAGGTGAAAACAATGCCAACCACATGCTGTGCCCATCAGCAGCAGCTTTCTGGAGCTGAAGCCCTCATGTTTCAGAGGTATTATAGCCTTTTATAACCTGTTGACAAACAATGCACAACAGAATCGCTCTTACCTTCTGGTCATGACCCTATAAATTAATTGAAATCTTAATGAGCGCAGCAGTGATACATCTCACATATTGGACAAAATGTAAACATCAAAGTTATCCTCATGCCTGCCGTCCATTGTGTATTAGATGTAGCTGATGTATTCCTGCAGATGTGTGTCTGACTGGTACCACAGTGTTCATCACCATCCAGCTCATGTTAAAATTATGTGGCAAAAAACTGTCAGTTAAACTTTAAATGCAAAGACTCCCTAACAGATTGTTGTTAGCTAAAATCGCCCCTTTCCAGGATGTTTATTGTACTTTCAGCTGTTTAGTTTTATTGTGGCACAGCTGGCAGCTAATTGATTTGCACTTTCTCTTTCAATACATTTAACAACACACACAAAGCACGATGCTTGTGCATGGACGGGACATGCAACATGCAACAGGCCAAATGCTGTTGTGACTGATTTTCTTCAGGGCTCTCCAAGATAATGAGCCCGGAGTGTATCAGACCATCACCCTGTTAACCATCTCCGAGGCAAGACACGAGACCGCTCTGTGTTTGTGTGTTAATGAGCGTGTTGCTCTCACGCTTATATGCGTCAGCAGAGCCGCAAACATAAATACAAATGGACAAGCCAGAGAGGAGTGTAAGTGATTTGAAGTGACTGTCTGTCTCCGTCAGACCCTGGAAAAAAACGGGATAAAGTGACAGCAGTTCCGGGTCACTCACTTTTAACCTCCCCGCTACTCCGTCCTGCACTGCACTCATCCTACTCCCCACTTTCTTGTAGTTCCTTCCCATCCTCCGATCTTCGTCACCCGTCTTTCTCACACGTCTCCCTTGTCCACATGTTTTACATCAAGTTTTCCCCACTTTTCATCGGTTCATCAGTTCAAGTAATAAAAACCCTCATTATTTCAGAATAAAATGACGGACAAAAGAAGTATTTAGTAGGTTTTTGTAACTGACAGTTTCTCCCTTTCTCACCCCTTTGCTCTTTAGTTTACCATAATAATGATGGCAGATTTTCCAATGTTGATTTTCTGTAGGCCAGAGAGCCAAAGATGCCTCATGTCACCTTGGTTCATAGAAGAATTGTCCAGAAAAAAATCTCTGGTCTACATAATCTAGCATCAAGTCCCCAATATAAGCATCAGGTTTTCCTGGTCAACATCTGGTTCTTTGTCATCTGAAGTGTGAAGAGCTGGTTGGAGATAAGGCCTCGGCCCTGAACCGGCCCTGGAACTGCCTTGGTGGAGAAACTGTGACAGCACGGCTCTTAGTTTCGATAACAGTATTTTTAGATTACACGAGCAAACGTTACCAGGATGGAGACTAGCTGATGTGCTTGATAAAAATAACACTTCTTCAGATAATGTCCTGATTCCACCATGTTTCCAACCTAAATTTTTCATCACACCTCCTTCCCTCTTCTCCCCTGAACCCCTCAGCCCTACCTCTGAAGCTTGAACTCATCACACGGGTGAGGGACACATTAAATCTGAAATCTTTCCACTTCAGTGGGATTCAGGAAATTGTCTACCCAGCGGGAAGTGAATGCAGATGGAGGGATGGGTAGATGGAAATGGCGAGATGGACAGAGGGGTAAAAGGGAGGTTTAGATGGAGAGGCGGGAGGTATTCGGAGGATGGATGGATAGGTGGTGAACATAAGCAAGATGGAGGGAGTAGAAAAAAAGGGGGAGATGGGAGACGGCGGTGTGGGAGAGGAGATTGGTGAGCTGTCTGTTTGAAGTTAAATCAGATAGGCAGTGTAGTGGGAAAGTATATATCCATAAACACACATACACAAACAGCTGTGTGTGTGTGTGCGTTCACGGTTGATCTCACACACATGCAAACACACAAACCCAGCCGCGCACACTGTGCCCATGGCGAGGTGGTAAAAGGCCACGGCTGATTGGGTGCTGCAGGCTGATTTCGCCCGGAGTAGCAGAGCGTTGCATGTTGGGATGTTTGGATACAAATGCATCCATCCGTGAAGACATGAGGTAGGTCACCCTCTTCTCTCTCTCCTCTCTGTCATCCTTCTTTTCTAACATCTCCTCATTCGTCACTTCCTTACATCATCGTTTACTCCTTTTCTTCTGCTCCTCCGTCGTCTGGCTCTCCACCTTCCACACATTTCCAACCGTGCTGATCTCTGTTCCTGTCAATCCAGATTTCATCCAGAAAATCAACATTTTACACAAACATGAAAATATGTAAAAAACACTCCCCCATTGCAATATAAAGATTATACAGATTGATATTTATGATTTGAAGCAGATAATTGTGTCTGACCAACTTTGAACTGTCAGGAAGGGATGAACAGACCTAAACTTGGCCTGATTGTCCTTCAGTGTTCACCTGGCCTGAGACTGTAAGACAGTTCAAATGGATTGGTTGCATCTCTTTGTATGTGCAGGTTATTGATCCTGTCAGTTTCAGAGCCTCCTTGTGAGACGCTTAAATGTCGGTTAATATGTTTTTAAAACTGCACAGCGGCTTGGGGCCAGTTAGCATCACCCTGCAGTGCCATGTGTCGCCCGTAGACTGAGCGGTAGCCAATAACTACTCCTGATTATTGCAAACGATCTCTCTCTGTAGTCAGCCTGATGTGAGTATTAGTTGTTTGTTTTCTGTCCAGTGAGAACGGGTATAACAGTTGCACTCTGTTCTCTATCTTTTCCCGCTCTTACGCTCTGTTTTCTGCCTGGTTTCATTTCCACCTGTCTTCAATCTTTCTGTGTTTGCGTCTATCTTTTTCTAGCTTTTCTCTCCCTCCATCATTCCCTGCCTGCAGCCCGTTATAGGACACACACACATACACACACACACACACACACACACACACACACACACACACACGCACACACACACACACACACACACACACACACACACACGCATTTGCTCACATGCTCACTCGAACACAAACTTGCACCTCTTAAATCGTTTGAAATGTGATGCTTCCATCTGGATTTAGTCCTTTTTAGAATCTGGTGTGTTAATTTTACGGCCCCAAACAGGAAAATTATTTTATTGAAGTAAGAATTGTAGGTTTTCATAATATACTAGTAAGTGTGAACATAAGAGCTGCAAAGATGGATGAATGGGTGAAACCTTCCTTCCCATTTGGCCCAAAGCGGTGATTTTACAGTTCTCAGATTCATTATAATGTCTATAGGATGCAGAAGGAGATCCTTGCTTGGTGTGTGGACCGTACACATAGTTCGACCATAGACTGTACCCCTACTTTACGCATACTAGTTGGTGCTGATCAAAAATGAGCCAAGATTCTGTTTCTGTATTTCCTATTTCACATTCAAACGCTTCCAGAAACATATTTTGGCACTGCTGTTCAGCTGCAAGTCTCCGGGGGGAGTCTCCACCATCATTACAAGCGGTAGCTGCGTCAGTGGACGTCATTGCTGCATGTGTGGTACGGTACTTGTGGTCGAGCTGCCTTCTTTGATTTTCTGGATAATATTGATTGAATGATGGAATTCAGTCAATAAAAATATCAGCTTCCCTCTTGTGTCGGTGCTTTTCTGAATTCATATTCACAGTCAGTTTCATCCCGAGTTGGAAGCACACTGGATTCAACAGTGGTGAGAGTTTAAGTACGAAAAGCATACAGTATGTTTGGATGTGTTTGTTGATTTGGAGGTATGTTTATCCAATTTACCAAATCCATTGTGTGTATGTGAGTGTGTTGTCGTATCTGCATGTGTGTGTGTGTTTTCCTGTTACCCAGTAGAACATGGGAAGCATCATTACAGTGATGCTCGGAGTCAACATGAAACAAATACAAATAGATGGATGTGCAGTATCTGTTTCACTCCATTAGAGACACACACACACACACATGCACACACTGGAACCTTTCTTTAACCTCTTCACCTCAAAGTGTAATGATTTACATAGTTGCTTTTTGTCCCTAGAAGGGGGAGCGTCCCAACAATGTGACTGATGTGACTGTGTGAACTGATTTATGTCCCCACAACACGAGGAATTCCAGGTACACACACACACAGACACAGACACACACACTCTGACACAGACACACACAGACACACACACACACACTCTGACACA
>CAAKHC010016143.1:0-24488 GCA_901007825.1 Macroramphosus scolopax | reverse complement strand
TCTCTGAATTGTTCTTTTTGTCACATCAGCTGCTTACTCATTTAAGTCAGCTAAATTATGCAAATTACGCAATGATATTATGACTGTTAATCAGTATTTCTAATCAAGTGTGTTCAGGTCGGGTCTCTTATCAAACATGTGAGGTTTGATGACGGTCCGACCATGTAGAGCTGATTTATAGCTGATTGATTTTTGATGGCGAATGATCATAATTTATGGCGCCGTAACATCCCGGCCGTGTGACGAATACTCAAATCCTGCACAATTTTCCGTCGCCCAACCCTCCTCTGGACGTAGAGCAAGTTTGAAGATGTTTCGCTGAAATCTCTAGGAGGAGTTCCTTCAGATACGACCCCTGCAAATCCTAAAAAACATAGATAAATCCGAACTTTGAAACAAACTGGCGGACTTCCTGTTGGGTTCAGGTGACGGGCGCCCCCGACCTTTTTTTGTGCATCTTTGTATGATAAATATGTCTACCAAGTTTTGTGTTTCTGAGTGAAACGCATCTTACGGGACGTTGTTTGAAAAGTTTCTAGGTGGCGCTATAGAGGCAGTTTTGAACACTCATGTACCTCGTCCATACAATACGGAATTTTTCACCAGGCCGGACACATCTGCAAATTTCCAGGACTTTTTGAGCACGTTTAAGCCGTCAAAAAGGCGATTGATTGCGGAGAACAATAATTCCTAGAAATCCAATAGGGCCTTCGCACTGTTGTGCTCGGGCCCTAAAAAAGCAGCAGAAGATACTGAGGGAATTTACATTGAGTCTCCAGTGTAAAATCAAGTAGATGCTGAGAGGAAAGAAAGAACATTATTGAATCAACCATGCGTTGTGAATAAGGCAGCTTGAGGTTGTAATTGAATATCACTGGGTATGAAGCGATGCTTGCTTTGCCAGAATCCCTCCTAAACAGCTGGACATGAAGGAAAGAATGGGACTGAAGAGGTGATAGTATTTGAAAACAGGTCATCATCTAATAGCCTCCGGAAAACATCACACCAGCTCCTGCTGCGTATTGTGTGGCAATAGTGCCATCTTTTGGTAACCTGTCTGATGGTGAGCAGTGAGGATGAATCAAAGCCTTTCTCTCCTAACATTCACATACATTCAAGAGCGATCTTTGAAACGTGATTTTAAATGTTTGTTTTTGCAGCCATCAACATAACTCGTGCCAGATTCAGCGGCAGCGATGAGTTCGGCTACACGTCCTTCGTGGCCTACTCGTCCATCCCGAGCCTCAGTCTCTCCTACGAGTTCAAGTTGAGGTTCACACTCGCCAATAACTCGTCGGCTGTGAAAGACAACCTGATCGTGTTCGCCGGACATAAAGGGCAAGGTGAGCTCACGCCTGACAGCCGCACAGCAATTTAAAGTCATTCTTACTGTCAAGTAAAAGAACTTTGATGTGTGAGTCTTCATTAGTCGGACTTGAAACGAATGCCGTGGCCAAGTCTGTGTGGTAATGTGCGATCTGACAGATTCCCACTTCCCTTTCAGATGATGAGACATTGATAATGAGTCTTAATGCCGTCCTGCAGGTAGTAGATTGTGAAAGAGTTATTATTATGCAAAAGGAGAATGTTGGCAATCGCTAGCATCCATTATTTTAATCTAGAATCTCCTTTCTGAGGGGTCAGATTTGGTCGCAGGTAACAGCTGCGTCGCCGGCGCATTTCATCAAAACAAGATGGAATAAAAACCACAAGATTTCACGGATCCCCTGCGCTCGTCTCCTCCTGAGAGTCTAGTCCATCAAGGTGGAGGCAAAACAAAACAAGAGCAACATGAATAATGAAACACTTGTCAAGAGGGCGAGCAGCAATGTTGGAAACGGTTCAAATCCAGAATGCAAAAATACGAGATCAGATGAAATATTAACAAGTCGTGTGATAAGGAAGCGATCGCCTGCGCCGAGGAAAGAATCAGAGTGAGTTCACTGGTGGAAGTAATCACATTACATTAGGTTGAAGAGGCAACATATATTAATGATAACACACACTGTAACAAACCATGTATGGTGTTGACGCGACGCTTTCACTCACAACACAATGTTTTTTTCAGTGTTTTGTCTCTTCTGCTAATTTCCAGGCGATGACGGCGATGACTTCCTCGTCCTGGGAATACGCAACGGGAGAGTTGTGCATAAATTCAACCTGGGATCCGGCGTAGCAGCCATAGTGTCGGATCGACTGAACCACCGGATAAACATCCACACGGTCACATTCGGGAGGTCCTTGAGAACCGGGTGGCTGAAGGTGATTATATATGATTCTATACGACTCCACAGTGTCATATAAGCTGCTTTAAAGCTTATTTGACACTCACAGAAAGGTCATAATTCTACTTTCTTATCGAGGTCGTAGTGGGTGGTGAGGTTGTAAAGGAGATTGAAAGATGGTGTGGCCAAAATAATAGAAACACATTTCAATATAAAGCAGCTTGATAATAAACATGTAGATAAGTGAATTCCTCTATGATGCTATTTTTTTATATGAGAGGCTAATTAGTGTCAGAGGTGTTGAATTGGATTATATTCTATTGTGCAAGTGAGCCTCATGACTCATGAATGTGTGCAAGCAGTACATATACATAGTAAGCTGTCTCCTCTTGAGGGTCGTTACCACGAGCCTTCAAACAACGGTTCTAAAAGAAGAAATGTATTTTCAAGACTCTCAGCACTGACCCTTCGTTACCTGTTTGGAAAGCTCCTGCGCACATTCCCACTTTTTTATTCTTCCGTTCTCGCAGGAACAATTTAAATCTATTGATTTGCCCATCCGAGTCTATAGGCCAGTAAATGGGTTTACAATGATGTTCTTTTGGAACACGTCAGGCTCATTATTTTGGTCCGATGATCAGGTGGAACAGGATGTTCCCATCTGCTAAGTGCAGCTGAAACCTGGAGGAACAGTGAGTCGCTATCAAGGCGGCGAGGGCACAGATCCCTTTAGAGTTGATGTCTCAAAGGGTTTCTGCCTGTTAGGAGCCAAAAACACGAGATTTCAGGAGCTAGCGTGGCTCGTAATTGATACTGACGATACAACTCAGTGATCAATCGCAAGTTATGTATTTTGTGTATGTACACTGACGCACACAGATGTAAGACTCTTGCTGGAGGACTGACATTCTTTCTCAGGTTGACGGACTACGCAACAGAACAGGATCATCTCCAGGACCTCTGGTGGGCCTCAATGTTTTCAGCCAGCTCTTTGTAGGCGGATATAATGAGTACACCCCTGAACTCCTGCCTCTTGGCTCGAGGTTCCACCGCGGCTTTCAGGGTAAGACGGCTCCTCTTTTCCTACATTCATGTCTGCATTCAGAGCAGGAGCTCGGAGTTTCTCCCAGGAACTCTGTCTTTCTGTAAGCACAGGGGCGGTGTGTAATGAAAAGGTAGTTACAAGCCCTGACTGTGTATGAAGCCGGAGCAGAGCCGTGAGGTTGATTGTATCTGCGCCTTCAATCACTTCATACTCTCGTACAGTTGTGCACTGTGTGCAAATCCATCCCGCTGCTGATAAGTCACTCAAACAAGGGTACCATGCAAATAATCTTTGCCATCATCAACATCATTTATGCTTTCTCCCCGGTGACCTCATGTTGCTATGGATTTGGTGCATCATTCATTGTGCCCGCCAATGTGCAGAGCTGTGGAGGAAAAAGTGACATAACTGTAATGATTACGACGGCTATGAATATCATCAGGACCATATTCAGCAGTCGCTCCGCCGCAGCGGTACGGCCTGCTGTTATAAAATGCCATGGCGGATCCATTTGAGGTGAGCAGGAGCTTTTTATGTCTGAAGACCGGAGCGATTTCTTTATTTATGATCATTTAATTTGCTTTTTCGGCCTGTGAAATTAAGCTTCAAATCAGCAAAAGGTGAAGAATCGGTGTGGCCAAACTGTGTCAGGCCGTATTGGTAAGCACTACCTGAGCCAGACGACACCGGTGGAACCGTAACCTCTCCGCTCGGGATGTAATGAGAACTCATGAGCGCCTAATCAGATCTGTGTGACCTTCCCCAAGACCTAATCATGATGGCTGGCAGTGAACATACTGATAATGCACTTCACTCCCAGTTATCAACAGATCCACACTCCCCTGTGGAAAGGAAGCCGAGGAGGTACTGAGGCTGCTGAGGAAATAAACCATTGCTCAGTTTAAGCTGTTCATCAAACACGGGGAAGTTTGTATTTGTGGTGGTTTATTCTATCAGGCTGAACCATTATTATTATTATAGCTGTCAGACTTTCTAAAAAGATCTTTTAGGTCATTCATTCAAGTCGTTTTGAGCCTTTTTCCACCTTTAAAGATTTCCACAAAGCTTCTCATTGAGTCTAATCTAGAACATTCTTGTCGTTTCATAAGGACCCACAATCTCCCAGCACGTTCTACACAGTCTCCTCCTCCTCCACATTTCTTAGTTCTGTCTTGTGTACAGCTAAAAACAAAAATAACCAACCCTTAAAAAATCTTCCTTATGAATCTGCCTCGCTTTCCGGGGGTCTACGTTTCCTGTGCCGCAACCATCACTTGAGTCTGCCAAGTAGACAGCATCATGGCATGAATATTCATGAATGAGCATGACATTTCCCCTGCATCCTGTTTATGCCAATGACTAATGCAGCAGAGAGAGGAGAGTCTGCATGTGCACATGACTACGAGGCTTGTGCCCGGGCCTTATATTTATAGAAGGCCCCGTGCTCTGCAGGTACAGGCCAAAGTAAATATTGTCTTGAAGAAATTGAATTATGAAAGCCGAGAGCAAACACGGTGAAGGCAATGCGTGATGACAGGGGGGGTGCGGAAGTTTGATTTTAAAATGCGGACGTCTCGGATGTGAACGGGAGAGGCAGGTGTTTCACTGTACCAAATCCCAAAAGTCATTTTCTAATAAAGTATCGCTTGATAAGAATTCCTCTGTTGTCAATGTGATAAATAAATAAATAACCATGAAAGAAACTTATTTCAAACACATTCCTTTTTTCTGGCAGGTGTTTTATCCGCCTTAATTTGGGGTGGAAAAAGAGATTCTTAATCACATTTCCATTCGAGCACCTTTGATATCGACGCTAGGAGAGTGTGTTTTCTTTGATAATCCCCTGTGAAACAGCCCCGTGTGTTTGCTCTTCTTCAAAGGTTGCATTTTTGATGTGCAGTTTCGGACAAGAAGAGACAGACAGTTCCAAGTGCTGGGACAGCCTGCGGGACATCCGGCCTTCGGGCGCAGTGTTGGTCAGTGCGGCGTCACTCCGTGCGCTCATGTCCACTGCAGGAACGGAGGAACATGTGCCGACTCCGGTTCATCTGTTTAGTGAGTAAAACCTCTTTGGATTCTTTAATTTACTGGTATGAATTATACATGTGGGCCTGTGTGTGCATGGAACTGACTACACATTAATAACACGATGTAAGTATAACAGAGGAATGACAGTGTGTACAAGCTCTTCCCGGCGTCCGCCTGTGTCTGTCTGCAGTTGCCAGTGCCCATTGGGATGGAAGGGAGCGCTCTGTTCTGAGACAGTGTCCGTGTGTGATGCAGAGCACAGTCCCCCTCCCCAGTGTGCCCACGGCTCCACCTGCATCCCTCTTCCCGATGGATATACCTGCCAGTGTCCCCTGGGGACTGCAGGACTCCACTGCGAGAAAGGTCACAAGTTTGAACCCTGTCTTTATGCAGTATTTAAACATGTTTTGTCCATATTAATGTTGACAGTCTCTCTGGTGTCTTTCTCTCTCTGTTTTTTTGGATGTATTTGAAAATGAGTTTAAGTGTATAGGATGTACTGACATCTGCTGGGGAAGTGGCAGATTGCAATCCCTTACCTCGCCCCTCTCTTTCTAAATGTTGGAGAACCTGCAGACTATTTTGAATATGATCCTACAGTTGATCACCTTTTTTGATCACCGTTATGGAAAGAGGAAATAACTGAGGGAAAGAAGGAACTGCTGGGGTGCAGCGTCTGGAGAGCCGCGCTAACAGAGTGGATCATGTCACACATGGTTACCGGCCTAACAGAGGGAGGATGTAAACAACAACAACAACTCTGGATATATAGTATAGACGTAGCGTTAGCCCCACAGCTAACATGACAATAGAAACTGTCCATTTCTATAATGTGACCGGGTCGCACCATCTGTCGCTCTCAGACTTTAGTGCTCTCACAGAGGTCCCTCAGAGTCCTCACCATCTCATCCACCGTCCAGTGACCTCACATCGCCATTAATAATTGATCTGTGTGTCCTCATAATGTCTGTGGTCATATTTAATGTTGTGGTCGCCATGGCGGCCGACTAATTCCCGTGTGATCAGCTTGTCCCTGGTGTTAATAATGCAACCATGGAGTTGTTGTGCAACGACATTCATTGACAAATGAAAAAGTAAAACCACTAATTATTAATGGTACTAATTCAAACAATTATGACGAATGTAAGACAGGAAACGCAATAATTGCAACATAGTTCATTGTAAACGTTTTAGTTTCAGATAATTAAACACTAATCAATACGTAGTTGATAGTCAACGAGACAATAATCCATCCTACTTCCTGCACCTTCAAATAACTGCTTTCACTGTTGTGTTCCATATTCAGTGGTGACCATCAGCGATCCGTTCTTCAGTGGGACGCTGTCTTCATGGATGTCTTTCTCCCCCATGAACATCAGACACAGAGCTGTCCTGCAGCTGCAGTTCCAAGCTTTATCACCGGATGGCGTCCTCGTCTACACTGCCCAGCATCTCAGTGCCAGAGCTGGTAGGACATCCAGTTCCATGTCTGGAGGAAGATTTTCTGAAGGAATAAATCATGATGTTCAGTGTGCAGGCTGTGATTGTTTACAAGTATGAGGAACAGCAACGTATTTCTGTGCCTGCCTGCGTAAGATACATAGATGATGCAATTTAGATGCAATTATGAAGATTATACAGTAATTTGTGCATTAATATTACGAATATGTCAAGTGAAAACTAGTGTTTTTACATAAAAGTGTACTTTGATCAATACAGGAGATCCACTTACCTCATTATCACAACTTTTTGTGTAAAGTATTTTGCAAAAAGGGAGTAAAAAGACAAAGTGGAGCTAAGGTAAATAAGGAAAGGAAAGAAGTCCTTGCTCTTATACTCAGACTTATGACATATATGTTCCTTATAAGATGCAGGTTTTGCCTCTTCAAGCCTCTAACAGTTACTGACATGAAACAGTCTCCGAGGATAAACTCAGTCTTTGATTGAACTCGGTTTTCTTTGTGGTTCTCATTGCCTTCACAATTCAAATTGACAAACATTTCTAAGGAAGAAACATGACACAACACGCTAATAAGCGCTGTTGCCAGTGACATGCATGACCACAACTACTGCTTTATCGTCCTTCTACAGGAGACTTCTTCTGCCTCTCCTTGACTTCAGGGTTTGTCCAGCTGAGATACGATCTGGGGGACGGCACCCATGTCCTGCAGTCTGCTGACAGAGTCGACTCGCACGGCAGGATCTGGCACACAGTGAAGGCTGGTCGCGTTGGTCACGAAGGATACCTAAGTCTGGATGGCAAGGAGGTCAGACATAATGCGACCGAGGGGATGACCACCCTCGATGTGGCGACAGACGTCTTTGTAGGGGGTGTTTCCACCCTGAGCTCGGTCTCCACGGATGCAAAAGAAGGAGAGCCGGTGGGCTTCACTGGCTGCATTAGAGAACTGATTCTCAATGGACATGAGTTTGAGTTAACAGAGCGAGGGGCTGTGAGCGGAGCAAACGTAGGGGACTGGGACGGGACCGCCTGTGGATACAAGGTCTGCCAAAATGGAGGTCAATGCAGGGCAACAGGAAGTGACTCATTCACATGTACATGCCCGCCATCATGGACCGGCCCTGTGTGTAACCAGTCTGTCAGCTGTGTAAACAACATCTGCACACACGGGTCTATATGTGCTCCGTCTAATGTGACATCATACATCTGCATGTGCCCCCTAGGATGGGGAGGGAGGTACTGCGACACGCAAATATCCACAGACGCCCCGAAGTTTGTGGGAAACTCGTTTGTTAAATACAGAGACCCGAGATACAACAGCAGAAATTTAAAGGGGACACGCGTTTCTTTAAGCTTCCACACACGCACGGCCGACGGTCTGATCATGTGGATGGGAAAGGCGGAACAGGAAGATGACGACTACCTCGCGGTCGGACTCCAGAGCGGACATCTCAAGATCGCAGTCAACCTCGGAGACAGACTTTCCCTCCCGTTAACTTTCAGAAATCTCAATCTGTGCTGCAACAAGTGGCACAACGTCTCCATATCTGTCAACAACACAATTATTCAGGTTTTCTTGGACAACAAGAGAATAATTTTTGAAGACATGGACCCATTTGGGCGTTATGTAGCGCTGGACTACGGGGGTCAGCTGTATCTTGGAGGATTTGAACTGAACAGAAATGTATCCGTTGTGACATCCGAGTTATTTTCAAAGGGCTTTGAAGGAAATCTCAGAAATGTTTATTTGTTTGAAGATACCAAGCCGTTGACTTTTCTCAAAAACAGCGAAGGCTTTAATGTTTACGAGAGCAATGAAGAGAAGTAGAAAATGTCAATCGGAGTTGATTTGATACAATTTGTCTGAACTCTTGTCAGTTGTTAGGTTTTGCTTTCTCAAGTTCACTTCAATATTCTTAGTCTTTTCTTGCTCATGCAGAACGTTCTGAAGGATCAGGACAACTGTACTGCTTTGTGTAGACATTTGAGACATAGCTGTACTGTAATTAAACTATTTTGGATGTCAGAGATTCACATACTAATTCTATATGAATGAAAACGGGCGCTGATTTGATAGTTTGTAGATTTGGATTTCCACGTCTAAAACTCAAGATAAAGGCATAAAATCCAGGACTCAGGTGGTTTCATCTTTAATATATTTACTGTACAAAGAAATAAGAAGTTTTTATAATCAACAATAAAAAAGGATTAGCTTTATTACGAACTGTACAGAAACCCACAGTGCAAAGGCACACTTCATTTGTAATGTATATTACAAGCCGAAATGTACATACTTTTTCCAGTAGAAAGCAAGCTCATAAAATATTTAAGTAGTTTAAAAGAAACCGAGTTGGAAAAAAGTGAAGCTGCTGTTTATCTCCGTCTTAAATGTTTCCTGTAAAACAGAATTCACGGCAAATATCTGAGCTCAAGTTGAAAGGTTTCACCCGATGGACCAACACTTGTATGAAAACATGAACTGATCATGTGTTGGAGTCCAGCAGCTCGGTATGAACAAGACATATACAAGAAAGTTTAAAACTGTTGAAATTGAAAATGGTGATAATATTGAGTCTTATTGGTTTGAAATGAACACATCTCTAACGACCTTCAGTCCTACTGAAATGAAAAGTTCAGTTTGGCGGCACTGTCAAGAACATAAAATAGGACTTGTAAGCTGCAGATGTATAAAATAAAAACGCCACCAGCAGCTCATGAAGCCGAAGTGGTTTGACCGAGTCGTTCTTGGAGCCCAGAGCGATCGTGTCTTTTCTCCTTTAAAAAAAACAACCGTAAGAAGAATAGTTAGTAACTGTCTTTTGAACTTCTGCGTCCGTTCTCGTGATCAGAGTCCCGTCGATGTCTATATCTGTCCTTGTGACGGTCATCACCGTGGAGCCTCTCTTTCCACTTCTTCTCGTCGTAGCGGTCGTCCGAGTGTCCGCGGTGCCGGCTCCTCTCTCTGTACTTGTCGTCGTGCCGGTGATCGTGTTTTTTCTCCCGCTCTCTGTCATGGTGTCTGCTCTTTTTCCCGTGATGGGAGTCTCTGTGGTGGCTGTGCCTCCCGTGGTGGTCTCTGTCCCACGGGTCGCTGTATTGCTCCTCTGTGTCCTGCTTATAGTCTTTGGCCAGGGACGGAGGGTGGACAGATGCTTCAGAGCAGCTCTCGGGGTACTGAGGTCCAGAAGGAGCCTGTGAAGCATCGTCGCTCTGATCCGGGTTGTGCAAAGGGTCAGAAAGAGGGCCGGATGGGTTATCGGAGCTGCCAGGTACCTGAGGCTGTAGCTGCTGCACAGGGAAAGATGTAGAACTGTTTAAGTCTGGGAGAGCTGTCACCTTTACAGTGTCATGTTCGAGCTCCGAGGCCTCTGTGTGAGTGGCTGTGCAACACTCTGATTGTGGAGCTTGGACTGCAGAGGCGTGTACCGTTGGAGTTACCGCAGCATCAGTCAGGGACCCCACAGGATCTTCCTTTTCACCTAAGAACGATCGGAAGGTAGTTTGTTTTTTCTCCTCTGTTTTTTCCACAGCTCGAGAAATCTGTAAAAAGCCTTGGTGAAACGGTGTCACCGGATTATTTTTACTGCCGCTCGAGACAGGAACGGGTTTAGAATCCAAAAGAGCTGCGTGGCTGGTTTTATCTTTCTGTAGTGTTGTTCTATTTTCAGTCGTGCTCGAATAAGCAGAAGATTTTTTAAGTATTCCACTTAAAGGAGGTTTTGAGCTGCCTGTGTGATCTGGAGGAGTCTTGGGTTCAGGCTTTCCTTCTTCTGGTTCAGATAAAAGACCAGTAGCACCTTTGTTTGTAGTAGCTGTGCAACTAGTTTCCCCCTGAGTTTCTGACAAGCTTGCCAGGAATGCTTCAGTAGAAACATCTGGGGGCTTGTCTTTCAGAGAGACTGGTGCACTTTGGGGCACCGCTGCAACATCTTTTCCAGGTGACTTGTTTGCCGGAGCTGTATCAGTCTGTCTGGATGGCTCCGGTTCAGCTTTAACTTCTTTCTTCTTGATGACGAAGCGCTCTCGAGGTGCAGTAGCTGTTGGACTTTTTGAGTTGCAACTGGTTGATGCCTCTGGTTTGGGAGCTGGTTGGGTCATCTGTGTATCATCTGCTGTTATCAGAGGCTTTCCTCCAAAGTCTGGCAGAGGTGGCAGTTCTCCCCCCCAGCCGACTAGCACACCTGGAAGAAAACGCAGTGGCTTTTGGGACTCTTGACTGACGTTCTCCTCGGATACAGACGGTTCTTCGAAAGACTCTGCGATCGGCTCGTTGACATCGTCAGCGGTGTTAAGTTGTTTGTCCTTCTCTTTCGTATGTGCGGTGGTCAGGGAAGAGAGGTAAAGTTTCTCTTCCTCCTCTACCGCCCGAGGATCTTTCGTTGAAATGATAATAGGCTTGATTTCTGGAGTTGTCCTCGCAGCTTCATTCATGTCAACAGGAAGGAACTCCCTTTTGGGTCGCTGACGAATTATCAGTCCCAGGAGAAGGTTTGGGCGGTTGTTTTCCAAACCTGTCGAATCACAAGATAAAGGTTGAAATGATGGGAAATGTTTGTTTACTTTACTGAGAGAAAATAGAAGAAGAGCTATTGTGTTTTCAGGTTACCTGGCCCATCAAAGGGAACTAGCTGGTGTGGAACTTTTTCAGTGGCACCCAGGGGAATAATGTACATGTCCTTCACTTGTTTCAGGTTATTGGACACCACCCCAAAGCGCTTACGACTGCTGAAGTAAGCATATAGAAGAGTATAGGAGATCTCGTCTTCCTCTGTCTCGGGGGAGAAGCGGATCAGGCACACTTCCTTTAATAAAAGAACAAGCATGCGCGAGTCAAACCTACAATCCACGTACAGGAAATGTTCAACAAGACTTTTTCTCTGTGGATGAGAGTTTTTGCAGTCAGGAAGAAAATATGTCATCAGAGGTGAAGGCGTTTCATGTGTGAACATACGGCCGGATAATCACTTGTCAAAGACTCACTTTTGTTCCTGTAGCACGAATCTTCTCCAGGTAGTCCCACACTATCTGTGGAGTGATCCGCCCACCAACTTGAACGCTGTCTGGAAGATCCTATTGAAAATAACAAAAACTAAGTTTGCTTACAGCGCTTGATGTACAATACTTTCATGAGATATAGTCAAACTCTGTATAAGTTAACTTAGAGTTTCCCTCTACTCGAGGTTGAACTGAGCTGTGCAGAATGATATGAAATAAGCGCTTTAGTCGACTGTTTACAGCTTGTCGACAAAGCTGACGCGCCGCCTACATGGACGGCTGCGAGGGGGAGTCCACGGACGCCACAAAGCCTGTCTATAAATCATGTTTTAAATCTACGCAGACTGAAGCTGGAGCCTGCTCCGGTAAATCATCTGAACGACAGACATGCACACATTTTCAAAGACTTCAGCGAATGTGAGCGACGACTTATTTTCATTATGCCCTCAAGTCTTGAAGTGTATTTACCTGAGTCAAGTTGTCCAACACACCCGACACAGGGAACGCTCTTGTCACAAGCTTTGCCACAGAGTGCATATGTATGAAACCTCGCCACAGGGACTTCAAGCTGGAAAGGAAAGCTGCCTCTTCATCTCTTCCAGGTGCATGATCCGACCTGCGATGATTGAAGCAGCAATTTAGGAACCGTCCAAAAATAGGTTGCTTCCAGGAACCATACAATAAATGACCACTTACCTTCCTTCATAGCCTGTCTGAGCCTTCTGAAAGCTCTCCTCTAAAACGGCAAGGTGCAGGTCCTCCTCGACTGCAGGTGGCGTTGCGCTCTTCCCCTCCTCGCCCTTGGTGGACTGCCTCCGAACAACTGTGGTAGCAACTTTGACCACTTTGGTCGGTGCCTCGACCACAGGCGGTGCCATGCGGCCTTTTGAAAGGAAAGAAGCAACAAAAGTCAGTACCTGAACGGACACAGTGGCAGAGCTTCATGACAGATCACAATTAACAAGCATGTCAGGGTTTACCTGTGCAGATTTTACAGTGGAGGTCAAATAAGTGAGACTTGTGATTGTTGGTGGTGTCTTTTTCCGTCTTGGTGCTCTCTGGGTTCTTCTCTGGAGTTTTGGGAGGTTCTGCCGAGACTTCCATCACTGGAGGTTCAAGCTAACAAATAGAAGGGGGGTGGGTTGGGTGTTCAAATAGACCCTCGCTCTCTTCCACATGGAAGATTGAATGTAATGCAGTATATTTACCTCTTCAGGCTCAGGTGCTTTCACTGGCTCTTGGCTCTCAATTTCAATTTCACCTTTGTGTGTGATCTTGGTGATTGGCCGCCTCTCTACTTCTCTTTGCTCTTTTTCAATCATTTCAATTGTCTGAAAAATGAAAGCAAAACTGAGTTTATTTTCGGAGGGCAAGAAAAAACATTCCATCCTAAAATTCATCCATTTTAACAAAGACATCATAAACAGACAAGATATGTATCCTCACATTCTATTCAATGCCAATCCTGTTTACTGAGCTTAATTTTCATTTCACACTCCCTGTGGGCCTTTTGATGACTGTTTGAAGACTACAGGTGAGATGTGAGCACTACTCACATGTCGATTCTCTCTTTGTCGCCAAGCAGCCAATTCCTTAGAGGCCAGTTCCTCGGGACTCATTCGGATTAGATTGCTGGGAGATATTTCCCCTTTGAGAACCCTCTTAAAGAGAACCTAAGTAATGCAAAGAAAATATATTAACAGTTGAAATTGAAACGACACTGCAGAACTTAACACATCATTTCTGATTTCGCATTGTAGAGAGTTCCAAACTGTACTTACGTTATTTTTAGTGTCTTTGAGGTTAAACATTAAGCTTCTATACTTGTTCTTGTATTTATTTTCAGTGTCTTTATACAAGTGAAAAAGCTCTCTCTCCGTCTTCTTTGCAACTTCAGAGGCTCTCTCCACTGAGATGCTCAAGTCAGACTCCTTCAATCTGAAATAGAAAGCGGCACATTTGTTACAGTTATGTAATTGCTTTTTAGCATCTATGAAACTTTCGATCGCTCATGCTAATGAAACACGAACCTTTGTATGAGGATTTCTTTCAAGGATTCACGCACACTTCGCCTGATTTCCTCCACCGATACAGGTTTCTTTGAAGTTGAAGATGCAGTCTTACTTCTTGTCTCTAGTTTCAGCTGAATGCCTACAAAGACAGAAAAACAACATCTACTGGGGAAGAATCTTAAGAGTTCTGATCACACAAATGTGACACTGTTGGAAAAAATAACTTGGAGTTTCAGCTGTTTTTAGCAATGATATTTTACTCTGTTGAACTAAATAAAGAATGTAAAGATATCTACTTGTAATACGTGTTCATCTTTCCAACAGCAATCCAACCTGAACGTAACACCATGGAGCCACATGGAAATTGAGCTGATTACTTTAACAAATTTAAATTTGGTGGCTGTATGTTTATCCTTTAATATGGAGGAAAACATTAAAAAGAGACCGTCAAGACAAACTCCTTGTGGTTCTTTTCTATAATGTCAGAAAGTATTTTTCAATACCCCAAATGTCCTCCCTACTGTATGTTAATGTTTTCAAACGCAACCTGGTTTTAAAATACTAACAGTGATCTGAGAGACGATTGAAGGTTTTTGGGGAGGTTATAATCTGTCAACATATAGTTGAACTCAAAGGCCTTCCTACGTCTCGGTGGGTGGGGGAGGGGTTCTACACCATATTCTTCAGTCTGATACGACACTGCAACCTTGAGTATCTGGCGACACCCCCGCCAATCTGATAAGGTCATGCTCCCTCTCTTAAACAAATAAGCAGTTAGTAAGGGAGAGTATGGAAGCACTTTGCTTCTGCTAGCCATGTAAAAAAACATCACATCTTTCCTGATATCTGACCCAGTCACTTTGGCCGATATCGCATATATATTGATACAAGTATCAGGTCAACAAATCACCATCATACTGTAAAATATAACTTGATATATATTTTTATAATCATGTGTCATGAACCGGGTCATTAACGCTGTACTACCAATAAAAACATACCTGTTTTATGAGCTGCTTCTTTGACCTCCGAGGACGATCTTCTGTCAGGTTCCTATTTCAAGAGACGATGGAAAAAATCATTTTGGTCCAATTGTTATAATGCTATATTAAGAAATTAAATGGAAGCAGAAATAATCACATGAACACATAACATATATTGGTACTGAAAATGTATAAAAAAACGTTCAGGTTCTTTAGAAAACAAGTATTTCGGTGAGAAACTGTACTAAACTTTGGTGGGCTCACCATGTTAACCACAAACCCACGTGCAAGCCATCTGTGCAGAGAAATTAAAAAAGACAACCAACCCTTGTGTCATGGTAACACTGGCTATGAATAATATCAGAGGATGAATTAGCTGGGGAAACATGTAAAAATACACTTTGTAACTCAAAGATTTACATTTTGTGAATAAACGATACAGCTTCTCCTAATTGTGAATGTGTTATTACTGACCTTTCTTACTGGTCTGACCCCCCCGGACGTCAGTGTCGGGGAGGGTCCTGGCTTGTGCTTGGGCGCCAGCTTATGTTCCTGTACGTCAGTCTTTGCTTGGCTTTCTGCCACGGCTACAATCGCGGGTTCAGGCTCTACCTTCTTGCTTTCCTCCTCGCAGCACTTCAAGCACACGTACATCTGATCCTCCTCCTCCATCTCACGTACTTTGGTCAGGTCGAGACCAACACAGTCACCGTGGAACCAGTCATCACAGCGACCGCAGCCTACCATGAATCTTAAAAAACAAAACAAATATGCCATTAGAAAAGTTGTGTTGAGGACATCTGTGCACTCTGACATAGAGCAAGAACAATTCAAATACCGGTTCTGTTATGCAAACTAGTGTTAATGTTGCCCGGACAACAAGGCTTCTGACTGTAAGCAGTCACATTTGTATACTGAAATTTCTCTTTCTGCTTTTATAATTGTGTAGAAGCTGTTGCTCATTGGCCTACATCTTCCCATCATCAATATCAATATTTTTATCAAGAAAATAACATTGTTTATGCCACTGGTTTGCAAAGGGGTGTCAACAAACCCCAGGGGTCCTTGAGGGCTGGTTGTCGGCTCATATATAAATACTAGCTGATGTTTGTCTTCTCCCAGAAAGGGTAAAGAGATAGGGGAACGACAAATCCAGGAAGGACATCTGACTGATTCCACCTAATCAGGAGCCAAACCTGCATGTCTACATCAGTTTACAAAAATTTCGGATTCTGCCCACCCAGATGTCAAGACAGGAAAAAGACGTCTGCGTTTAAGGTGTAAACTCTTAAGCTCTTCATATCGTCCATGCTGCCATGACAGAAATATAAAACCGTGTTGTTCACACTTCTGTGACAAACAAAACAAAAGATGGCCCACAAATCAAAACAGCGATAACCAGCACAGTACCAGAGTCTGAATGACTAAACCGCATTGACTAGAACCCTTAATCATACTTCTGTAGAATAAGGTGATAACTTACGTGTTGTTATGGTGTTTCTTGCAGAGACCACAACAGTTGTTTCCATCCCAAACACTCTCACTGTTGGCAGGTTGCTCCTCAGTACTTTCCCTCTTCACCACAGGAGCATTGTCTGGAATGAACAACTGTGGCTCTTCCAACGAGATGCTTCTTGCAGTTTTACTTTTTTGTCTGTGCAGGATCTTTTCTGGCTTTTTCATTTTCGCCTTTTCATGTCCTTCTTGAGGTGTTCTTGAGGAATGACCTGTACCGCCATGCGTCAGGTTTGCAGTCTCAGCTTTAGAGCTATTGTGAGCGTGAGATGGCTTTGTTGGACTGTGCTGATCAGCAATACGGTTGCCAGATGGTGGAGTCTTCTTCACTACAGCGCTGGGTGTACTTGGCAGCTTTGGCTTCACTTTAAGATCCCCCTTGCCTTGTATCTTTTGTACTTTTGTAGCATGCTCACTTTGGAGGTTTTCTCCAGGCCTTTTTAAAGGTTCATTGTCTTTCTTTTCCTTGAGAGATTTTAACTTGTGCAGGTCTCCTCTTTGGATAAGTTTGGATGGCATATTTTGGGAAACTTTAGATCCCTCAGTCATGTTGCTTGGTTTACATGAAACCAAGCCCTTATCCTTCATAGAAGTCAGTTCTGGTTTAGATTTAATGAGATTTTTAGCTACAGCCTGTGGCTTTTCCTTAACATCCATCACATTACTAGCTGTAGCTCTGTTGTTCTCGTTGTGTTGTGGCTGATTAATGCCATCCTTTCTGTTATTGACTGGCTTTTCTTTACTGGAGACACTATGATTGTCTACTTTTGTTTCTTGAATGCAGTGACTCTCCATTTCTGTCCCATTGGCTGTCTGCACATCATTAGGATTCACATATGGACCGAGCCCAAGGGGTGCTTCATCAGAACAGCTCTTCTCAATTACATCCACCTGTGCCACATTCTCAGGTATGGGATTGTGTACACTGACAGTGTCATCAGGCAACATGGCAAACCCAATGTCTCCACCATACGAAAAACCACTCTCATAACCTGAATCTGCATTTTGAACATAAGAGGGTCCTGGAAGTAATTCAATCCTGAATCCTGCAATTGTGACTGTTAGTTGTCTCAATACAACTGAAGGATTTAGCCATAGTCCAGCATTGAGATCATTTATGTTGATACGCCCTCCCAAAGTTAATTCTTTCTTCAGCTGGGTGCCTCTAACCCCTTTCTCAATCACAAATGACTTCTGTAGCCTGTTGGCTGGTTTCCTGCCAGGTCGGCCGCTGTTCACGGTGTTAGTGGATGTGTTTGCAGGCTGTGGTCCACCGCTAGACTCTGTGTCAAGAAGAAGAAGATGAAACGGTTGTGCCCCTTTACATAAAACGTGGCATTTGGTGGAAATAGGAATCTGAATGGACGCAGGCTTACTTAATTCTACGTTATGAGGACGTTTCCTCGGTCTGCCAACAGGTCGCTTGAACGGTGTGGGCTTTGCTACTGTCAGTTCCCCGCTGATGCCTGTGGAGGCTGAACCGTCATTAAGACCTGGCACAACAAAAAACAAATTAATCAAGTTAACTTCAGTACAAGGGGCAAATCATCAACACGAAAACAGTATTACTGAGTGAGTCATTCACAATGGTTGACATAAGTAATTTGGCACATCAACAATGGCACATTTAACACAAATGATTAAATTTATTCTATTCATATTGTTCAATCCTAATGTAAAAACGAGGAGGTAGCATTCATGGATCTCTTTGTCAGCTGCCTGAAAAGCAAAGGTCAATAGAAATATGTGCACTAAATCCATCAAAATTGGAGAATGAGTAATGTTAGCAAGGTTTTGGCTTCACTACTACACTTTTATTTTTATGTACTGATCGGTCTGCCGACATACCTCCAGAACCAGAAATTTGAAAAGTGGAGTCCTCATTATCCAACAGATTGAACTGAGAGGTTGAACATCCGAACATCGGATCTTTGTCACTGAGCATGTTCTTCAGGGAATCTTCCAGCTGGATTCCAGGCCCAAACTCATTACTCGCTTCACATTCCAAATTCTGACCTATTGTCAGGGCGTCATCCAACTGGTCACTGGGTATTAAATGGTTAAAAGTGTCCACAATATCCATGAATGCTGCTGCCTTCCTGTATGTAAACAGACAGAAAGTTACAACACAGTGGATGCTGGAATATATTAACAACTTTTTCATACAATACACCATGTGCCTCGTCCAAGCTACACAGAGAGCAATTAGCCGGGACCAATCCAAGAGGAGCATTCCATTAGTTGTCTTTGATTGGCGATGTTAACAGAACACCAACAAACGGTTTAACAAAGTTACAACATATGCCAACATAGTTTGTAGTGGATACACGGCCATTAAGTACACAGCCATATATTAGACATAGCGTAACTTTGCTCGGAGGATGCTCGATCAGCTGTAGCGTCAACTGTGAACTGTTTTGCTGCCCTGCTAATTAAGCTAGCAGTTAGTAAGCTAACATCTCCATTTTAGCAATGTCCGAGGGTCATCAAGGTTTACACATTCACAGTTAGATGTTTAAGGGCTACAAATAGGCTTAACCTTTTTTTGACATAGCTGGCACTGACCTGTTTTGGTTGCCACAGTGGAAAACTCGCTTAAAGAAAAGTTTATGTTAAGTCACCTGCAGTTTGACGTTGGGCAAACAAGTTAATGTTAACGCAATGCTAATGACAACGCTACATTAACAGCTAACGTCAGATGAAGCAGGCCACAGTCGGACAGTACATAAACTCTTCCACAATATGCCTGCAATTTCAAGAAGGTAACTCAGGGAGTCAATTTAATAGCACCTAGTGTAACTGAAAGTCTACATAGAACGGCACTTATCTGCGACCCGATTCTGCTATAGCTACTGTCAATGAGTTGTTTGCTGGTTAGCTTGCTAGCGTTGCTTGGCTAACAACAATCTGCAGCGGAACGGATCATGTGTTAGCAAGCTAATGATAACGTAAAGTTACCATTAAATAATGTATTCATATAAGCATTTTTCTACAAATCCTGTTTGACGAATACATATGTGGGTCAAAAATTAGGATTATATAGTAGACAACGTGTAAATATCAAATTACTCTTATCGATGCTAAAGCTGTCTGACATGCTAGCTATGTCGCGTTAGCAAAGGCCTTGAGATGTTTGCAGCCTACACTGCTGCCAGCACACGTTAAATGATCACGCCCACATGAATCTGTTCCAACTTTAACGATTAGGGTAAAAAATATTTAAAAAATAGCGTTAATATTAGGGCTCTTACCTCTTTCGTAGAGCAATGCTGTCTGCAACTCGTGTAAGGTTACATACTAGCACAGCTACTCCCACTAACTTCCTCTAACTCAGCCGTCATTCGTCCTGCTGCTGCAAAAGCCCAGACGGGCAGCGCTGCTAGTCACGTGGCTTCTGTTTACAGGTAGCATAGCAGCTGAAAGTGCAGACTTATGACACATTATGAAACCTCTACGCTGTGATTGTGAGTCATCACACTGTGTCAACACAGTTCGAGGACGCTTGATTGTCTCGAAAAGTCAATGTGTTGTTTGGATCTACTTTTCACAGCATGCAACAGGCCCCCATATGGGAAAAAGACACGCACGACAAAAATACCTTATTGCATTTTAGTAGTAAAATAAGTATGTACGACTAGTGTAGTAAAGAATGAGAGGCACTTAACGCTTACTAGCTTGGAGTTCAATCATGCATTTCAAATACATCACTTAGTCGAGCGATGCCAAGGCGTGGTCAAAATCTACTCCCAGCTAACAATTTCACCTTAACGTCCGCTGCACGTCCGTATTGAAGGATGGCGGAACGTTCCGGGTGGGATGTTAATTGTTGCCCTAAACTAACAGCCCGTCACAACGTTAACTCTATCAGCTTGCCACAATACTACCAGTAGTTAAATTAAGCACTAGTTATATCACTAGAAGCCTATAGAACACTCGTATTAAAAGCTGTATTTTCTTGCAAAAACCCTCAAAATATTAATTTACATTCTTTGTGCTAAATTGTCAAAACACCACCACAGTGTGACACCTACCGAATTACCTTCCCTGGACTTGAGGAGAAAAATATTGGACACCCTGTTTTATATGAAATGATTAATTGCATTATTGACCTCACTATAACTGCAGGACAAAAATTTAACTTTATTATAATTCATCTTAAGAAGGATCCCTGATAACCTGCTACAGCATCAAAAACACAAGATAATAAGAGGCTGTTGGACAAAGCCACTATATATAATAAATTTAATTACAGGGATCTGTTTAATTTCTTCACTCAATTAATGAATTCAACATAGAAAAGAGGTCAGAATTATGTTGTAAATTTTTTTTAAATAAGACCATCATAAAATATTGCTAAAATAGTTATAAATCAAAAGGTTATTACATTTTTGAGGGAAACAAGATTGTTATTTGGCTTTCTCATCAAGTCCTACAGTAAATTATTTTACATGCATAAAAAACTGCGTCCATAAGATGTCACTGTAGGCCACGAATGTGCATGTCAGGTCAGATGTTTGAATTAAGACGTTTATAATCTGAAAAGCTGAACTGAAAACATCTGATTGGTATTGACTTACTTACAGCTACGACCGGTAACAGGCCAAACGTGAGTGCCTGACCCAATGCATCCTCCACATCGGCTGCTGTTACTCCCCTTAACAGTTTTTGACAAGCTCCTAAACACAATTCAGACTAAAATTGAGGTAAAGTGTGTTTAATATCTATTACAGAAATCATCTACCAATGAAATCTCCGCCCAGGAAATGGTTCCTCTTTATCAGAGTTTGAAGCTTCTGCTTTCTCAGGAGATCTGGAGTTACATTCTCACCACTGGTCAGATCAAACTGTCCATGAGCAGACAAGGCAGGTGGTTCTTCCACTGGTCAGAGCCTTTTGCGGTTGCTTGAATTGCCCTAAGACTGTGAATGACTGATTTGAATGTTTTAAGTTTTCTACTAAATTGTCACGTGTGTAATAGAATTCTTCATTGAACTTCCGCGATGCCTTTGACTTTCTATCACTCACAGTGGAAGATTGACCCACAAAGCAGAGAAAGGATCTCTAAACCAGCTGGTTTGACTTTGTTGGTCTATAATGTGATTTAAATAATACAGTAAAATAACATTGGTTTTAATTTAATGATGCCAATATTGTTTCATGAAGTTTCTCCACTTAGACCAAACAAACTTCATCTGTTGCACGAATCTTTTCAGTTCTTTACTTACCATATAGTTTGCTTATTTGGCAATATTGCTGTGAATTCTGGGTAAATTACAACTTCTTTCAAAGTAAAAAAACGAGGCAGAACTGAGCAACTATGTCACAAATCTCCTCTCTTTAAACTTAACTGATTCACCTCGGTCCTGTTATTATGATCTCAGTTAGCTTAGTGAAAGTATATGTAAGTATGCAAATCAAAATTCCCCAGAATACTCGACACCGGAAATAATTTATTAATAACTTCTGAGTACTCATGTCGTAATATGGTAATGAGTGCTGAACAACAATGCTGTAATGTAGTTTTTATTCTATATCAATTAATAAAAAAATCTGAGATACATAGAAATGAACTAAGAAAGTTAAATACATTTAAATGAATATTAATCTGACATTGTGTTTCAAGAATTCAGTGTTAAAAAATAAATGTTATGTTAAAAATAAGTAAAATTCATCTGTTATACTATAATTATTATAGTCATTTATTTATATTTATTATACTATACTATAATACTGTTTGATTGTAATTATAAAGTTCTGACATCACATATTAGAAAAACAACATATATCATTTGATTTGCCTTCAGACAACCAAACACTAGTTGATTAATAATAAAACACACATCTCTATTGCATGGCTCTATACTATATTAAAATAGTTACTTGGACAAATGCTCCTTTAATCTTTCATTAGGGTCTAATCCGAACCACAGAACATCTTGTTCTGCAGCTGCCCAGGCCATTCGCTCTGTGGTAAACGTGGCCGCCCACTTCCCCTTCGGAGTAACTACAATAGCTCCTCCTGCAGCATGCAAACGCTCTCCCATGTACTGCAGAGACAACTGTGAAGCATCTGCGACGGATTTACCTGAGTGAGGGGAGAGGAAGTATCAGAAAGATGTTATAACAGAGATAATTACAATAGTGACATGTTCATATATTGCTGATACAGCCATTTTTGACAATATGTCTTTTCTAGAAAGGGAAATAAAAGTCAGAATTTAACATTTAATTCAGCATTGCCAGACAACTTTGTGAGTTTGAAAGTAAGTTGAAATACTGAATGTAAAGTTAAATATTCAGAAACGATTTATCATGCATGATCACTCAACCTTGTTCAATATATGAGAGAATGAGTCTGGCCAGTGTGACTTTAAGGATGGACTCTCCGTGGCCGGTGCAAGACACGGCACCGCTCAAGTTGTCTGCGTATCCTCCAGAACCTTGTAGAACAGAGAAGGTGAAAACGACCAAGTTATGAAGACGTTTTCACACAATAGTGAACTCAAATGGAGAGAAGATGTTATTTAGAGGGAACTCTAAGGCAGCTGTTAGAGAAAATGTGAGTTCATGACATCTTACCAATGACTGGGGAGTCTCCCACTCTGCCGACCATTTTATGTCTGATCCCTCCAGTTGATGTAGCACATGCAACATTACCAGCACTGTCCACAGCAACGCAACCAACAGTATCATGGGCCCTGAAAAATAATCCACTTGAATATACTGTATACATTCATACAGTAGCTCTGCACAATTCACAGTTCTAAAATGCTTTTATTTATTTTACTGGTCCGTTCTGCAGCTCTTTGGTTCATTCTCTGTCTGATGCTGTTTTAGCTCCTTTCATTTTCAAGCCCCCCCTCCCTCATAATAAGGGGGCTTATTATGAAAAGCATAATAACTCCCCTTTTACTTCTGTGGAAGAAAGGTTTTAATCCATCTACTACAGTATATATATAAGGGAGGAAGTAAATATAAATTATTTTCCCCGATCACATCATGCTGAACTATTTAGGCTGAAAGGAAATAGCCTTGACATTTCTGGGAAATTGAATTCTAGGCAGGAAGTGGTCCACATGAAGTTGAACACTTCGGACACCTACCATTGGGAGTTGAAATCTTCCATTACACCAGTGACATAGTTCTTGTGTTTGTCCCATTCTTTTCTCTCATACTCCGTCACCAGTGTGTTAGTGGGAACTGTGGCCATGCCAATGCTCTCTGCAAACAGGTTTGCACCTCTGTCTGTCAACATGACGTGGTTAGTCTGCGTGTTTCCATGATGGCCAACATGTAAGGGAAAATTATTATTATTCTTGTTGGTAGTTGAACTATTTTTACAGGATTCAAAATGTGCCTTGTGATTGGTCAATGATCCGTGGCATTCTAACAAAAACAAGTTGTTTTAAGAAATCACCTTTTCCATCACCGCCCGTGCCAGTGAAACCGGGTTGGCAATGTTCTTCACTGAAGAAACGGCGCCGCAGCCAAGTGTCGTTCCTTCCATGATGATGGCATCCAGCTCCACTTCGCCATCCGTATTCAGGGCGGCTCCGTGGCCTATGAGTAGATGTCACATTCTAAAACTGAAACAGCTCATACAAATTACGGACTCAACGCTGATATCAACAAAATCAAATGCTATGCTTGTCAGTCAGTTCTCTTGAATCACCTGCTGAAGTCAAAAGACCTTAACCAAAACATTTCTAGCTCATTTAAATTATATTTTCTGTTTATTTTTTGAGTCTATATTAGCATGATTAGCATCTCCTTCTTCAGCAGTTTACATTGTTCTTGTTAAGAAGGAAATCTCAGTTGATTAAAAAGTGGTTTCTATTTAACTCGTTCATCTTATTTAGGGAGGAAATACAGTTCAGGCAGAGGGTGTCTTAAAGACCTGATCTAAAATGTAGATGAGATTCTGGAGAGACTCCCTCCAAGATTAACCAGGATCCCATAGCGAGTCCGATATAAGCTGCCCTCTTCCAGCAGCAGGTGATGGGGTGGATGTCAGCATCAGCACCAGCAGAGGGAAACAGTGTGCTGCAGTTAAAGCTGCTGTGTCAACAGGTGAAGCGGGTTGGAAAAGAGACTCAGCAATGAGGGTGTCAGTATATATAAAGATGTCCAAGAGGTCAGTGACTGAATGTCTGGATGGGCCCCACGTTTCATTAGTTGAATGTCTACATACTGCAGCCACTACTTCTGCTCACCTGCATTAAA